>JANAVB010038020.1:75000-212500 GCA_029216955.1 Iris pallida | reverse complement strand
CGTACGAGGTGATGTTAGAGAGCAGAGCTGAACGGGTTCTATCCGCTTTGTGATGTGTGTATATAGCGCTCTTGTTGCTATCGACGCACTGTCCGGAGCATCTGGTGTATCTGTCAATCGTGTTATGAACCACCTCAATCGATCCGATGTCTCCGGAGGAGAAGATGAGAATGTCGTCAGCGTACGCCAGGTATGTGATAAGAGGGCAGCCTGTTGTGGTGTGAAAGTGGTGGAAGCCGATAATTTTAAACATGTTATTAAGGTTTCTGCTGAGAGCTTCATCCGCGATGATAAAAATGGTGGAAGAGAGGGGGTCTCCTTGTCTCACCCCGCGAGTTGATCGGAAGAACCCAGCCGCCTGACCATTGATGACGGTTGAGAAACATGCGTTGTTGATAGATCTGAAGATGATGTCGATCCAGTGTTCGGAGAAGCCGAAAACTCTGAAGACCCAGATCATGAATTGCCAGTCCATTCGATCATAAGCCTTCTCCATGTCCAATTTGATGGCCACGTTCCCTCCTCTGGACGGGAATTTCATACATGTAATCATCTCCTGAGCGAGGAGTATGTTGTCAGTGATGTTCCGGCCATGGACAAAACTGCTTTGCTCTTCGAAGATGATCTTGGGGAGGGGATTAGACATCCGATTGGTGACGATCTTAGAAATGATCTTGTTGGTGAAGGTGCAAAGGCTGATGGGACAAAAGTCTTTAAAGGTTTTCAGGTTGTCTTTTTTGGGGATGAGAATGATGTTGGCACAAAAAATAGAATTGGGATATCTGGCCCCTTGGAAGAAGGCTATCGTGGCCTCCAACAAATCTGATTTTAATATATCCCAGCAAGCTCTGAAAAAGATGCCGTTGAAGCCGTCAGGCCCCGGGGCACTGTGTTCGTTTATGGACCAGACAGCCACCTTGACCTCCTCTTCCGTAGGTGTAGCTGCCAAGGTCTCATTTTCGTTATCGCTGATGAAGGTAGGGATAACGGACATAAGCATATCGTCTTTAACAACAGGCTCTTTGGTGAAAAGGTTAGAGTAGAAGTTCTCTGCCGCAGCCTGAATACCTTTCTGGTTGTCCACGAGGGCGCCTCTGTCGTCATGAATTCGATGAAGTTTCAATTTGTTTCTGCTGCCTTTGACGCACACATGAAAAAACTTGGTATTCCAGTCACCGTCGTTGTCCCATTACAATCTGGCTTTTTGCCTCCAGAATTTTGTTTCCACTTTGAGTCTAGATTTAAGAAAAGCTCTGGCAAGATTGAGCGAAGCACGGCCAGCCGAAGATCGGTCGTTGATGAACGAAGCCTCAGCTCGAGTGACGTCGTCCTCCGCCACTTTAATAGCCTGGAATATGTCTCCAAAAGCCGTTTTGCACTGAGACGTTAAGGTCGAGCGAGTGGCTTTTAGTTTGGCTGCCATCCGGATCATGGGGTCAGGTTCCAAGATCGAGTTCCAAGCTGAGGCGACGACGTTCTGGAAATACGGATGGTGACGCCAAAAGTCGAGAAAATGGAATGCTTTAATAGTGCAGGTGTGGTTGTTGCCGATCGTGATGAGAAGGTGGAGTGGTCCGATTCGGTTGAGTTCAGATGGGAGAGGTTGGTGATGAGACCTATGTCAGACCAACTATCGTTGGTCAACGCCCGATCCAAACCGGAGTACTGTCGTCGATGACCTTCCTGCATGTTGCACCAGGTGAATGCATTGTCGTAGTAGGGATGGGGGTTAAGTGTCAAGTTGTTTAAGTCGTCCATTGCAGGCTGGGGAGGCGGGCGGCCACTAGATTTCTCCTCTCTGCTTGACACTGTATTGAAATCTCCAATACAGATCCACGGAAGGCCTTGGTTTGGAAACACAGCTTCCAGCAGGTCTATCCAAAGCAATCTACGCTAAGGTGTGTCACAACTGCCGTGAACTGCGGAAATGATGGAGCGGGACTTGAGGTCCGGATGTTCGACCCAAAAAGAGAGGGACTGAGGCGAGTCTTTGATGGTGCCAAATTTGAATTCTAGGGCTAAAAAAATCCAGATGCCATTGCAACCAGTGATGGCATGAGGGAATCCAAGCTTGAGCTGTGTGGTTTTGATTCTTCTTTGAGGAATTTTTGGTTCAATAATGATTAGGAGGTCTATGCGGTTAGTTTTCTTGAGGATAAGGATTCCATTCAGCATCGGTTTGTTGCCGAGCCCTCTCACGTTCCAGGAGATGATGTTAAGCATTAGATGTGTTGGAGAGGGGGAGGGGTGGTTGAGCTTCGTGGTGGACCTAGTTGTCATTGCTGTCTGCTGCTTTTGTTTATTTCTGTTCTTTCTTGAGGATTTTTTTTAGTCGGGGTCGCGACGGCCCCTGTGAGACCATTGGCATTGAGGCCGGGTTCGCTGCAGCCATTGTCATCTGTTAGGGAGGAGGTCGAGTCGTAGTCATATTCTTCCAGGGTGCATAGGGGATTATCACAGTCCAAGAAACCCGCTTCCTTGGCTTGCCAGAACCTGCCAATAAGGGTGAGGCCGAAACTGGGTTGGGCATCCGCTGAAGGAGGAGGGGGGCTGAGGGGGCTCTGCTTATGGCGAGGGGATGGATGGCTCGGATGTAAAATAGTTTATGTGAGAGTCGAGGATCCGGGGATCTGCGAGCGGCTCTGGGCCGCTCTCCGTCTGAATCTCTACTGGTCGGTGGGGGCGGCTGGTGTTCCGAGGGGGAGGGGGGAGTCTACCAGGGAGGAGGCAGATGATAGATGTGGCTCGGGTGGAGCAGTGACGATCGTTGGGAGCCGATTATGTCGTTCGGCACAATAGTCGTTCTTGTTGGGAGCCTGTTGGGTGTCTCCACCCTGGTTGGACGAAGAAGGCTCACTGGCGCTAATGAGGGCATTGTCACTGCTGGTTAGAAGACGAAAGGAGTTGTTGAGCATGATAGCAGGAGGATAGAAGGGGACGATAGCAGAGCTGGGCGTGGGCCGGGGGCTGTGCTGCATGGTTTTGCCGCCGATCTGTTGGGGATGATTGGGAGGTGAAGTCTGTTTGGCCGTGTCCGGGCCACGTTGAGCGACCATCGCTCGCGGGTTGCGAGGGTTGGGCTTTTTAGTTCGAGGTGGGCACAGAAGCAGTGTTGCATGGAATGTCCGCTCATCTGGCAGTGGTTACAAAAGATGATGCTGTTATCGTAAACCAGTGGTTGGCGGTGTGTTTGATTCCCGAGCTCGATCTCTAACATTTTAGGTGGGTCATTTACGAGGTCTAGCTCTACGCATATCTTCACGTAGTTGTATTTATAGAGGTTGCGAGTTTCTTCTGTGATAGCTACAGGGTCCCAAAGGAGCTGGCTATCCGTTTGAGGGCAGCTGCGGGGAAGCAAACCAAGGGAAGGTTGTGGAGAGTGATCCATGTCGATATAATAGTCGAGTCAACTTTAGGGTTGAAGTTAGGAGACCATTTGACAATCTTGACGGTCTGTGTTTCGATTTTGGTAGTACCTTTCGCACGAATTAATAAAAAGTCTTGATCGAAAGACAGGTGGAGAAACAGGTGCTTAGGATCAACCAGAGCTACCCGATAGGCTGCGGATAAGCCCCACCTGGCGACGGCTTCCTCGACCATGTTAATTTTTGGGCATCCGGATCCGAATTTGAGGACAAACGTCCTGGCAAATGGGGCGGATAGGGAGGAGATTTTCGATGCTGCGAATGGGATACGGATGGGGTAGTCGTCGGAAGGAGGCGAGAATACGACGTCCGGAAGGTGAATCTCGACTGCCAGGGGGGTTGAGTGCCTCCTACGATCTGGGCGGAGGGCCTCAGCGTAAGAGTGGGCGCTTGGGGGGACCACCGGGCTGGGGATGGCTGAGAGAGAGGTGTCTCCGGGGGGGACCACGGCCCTGGGGCCGTCCGAAGAAGGGGAGGGGTGTCTGGGCATGGTGGAGATAGGGTGGTCAGCGGGGTACGCCGGGGATGGGGAGGTAGTGCTGCCGTTTGAAACATCGGCAGCTGGGAGAGTGACCCCCGTCGGCCGGAAGGAGGAGCTAGGGGGGCGATCGATCGCTGATGCAAGAGGGGACGACCTTTGCGCCCTGGAGGGGGGATAGCAGTGCATCCCGGGGATGGCACGCTGTCCGTGACTCCCCGCGGTGGCGGGGGAGATGGGACATTGTAGCGGCATGCAGCCCGGAGCTGGCACACACGGGATGACTGTTGGCGCGATGTACAGAAGACCGTGCAGGCTTGGCGCTACCATGCTGGGGACGCTCATGGGATGTGTGCCGCCCACGCACGGATAAATGGCACAATCCGCTGGATGCGCCTGCTGGGAGACAGCTGGCGTCCTGTCTATGGTCCCGCTGCTGACCGGCACAAGAGGATGGGTTGTACCAGGGCTGTACAACGTTACGCCCAAGGGGGCAAAATGGGGCTGTACTGTATTGTGCCGTGCATGAGTTACGTCACGCCGCCCGAGGTAAGGGAGGAGGAGGGTGATGTCATCCCAGACGGACGTGAGGGTTGCGTGCAACCCGAATTGGTGGGGGGACGAAGTGGCAGGGCCGCCGGAGTTGATCGTAGCAATGGCAGCGGGGAGAGGGAGAGGGGCATTAGGAGCCCTGTTCAGGTCGCACGATGGAGGGAGGACCGACAGAGGCTGGGAGGGGTAGGCCGATCTGCTGGCTCGGCAGCCAGCGAAGTCCTGGAGACGGAGGCCGGATGCGATCGAATCCAGCATCGTCCAAGGAGGGCGAGCTACTGCTCCGTCCATTCAAGGGAGGAGGGGCGCCAAGGATGGAGGGGGAAGACCCTGAAGACAGAGGGGGCTACCGCGGGTGCATCGGTCGGGGGAGGTAAGGATGCCAGAGGTGCCGTCTCTGCTTGTGGCTGTACGGAGAGGGTCTGACTGCGGACAGAGCGACGAGGGGAATGCATCCGCTAATCGACGGCCGAGGAGGGCATAGTGGGGGGGAGGAAGAGGCAGAAGAGAGGGGGTGAGTGCAAGAGTGGACTGCGCCACCAGCACCCCGTAATGATCCGCTGTGGCATCTCGAACTGCGCCCCCACCCGGACAGGAAGGTGCGCCAGTGGGACCCACTGTAGATGTGCCTAAAGTTGTGCCAGGTGGGTCCCCCACAGAAACAGACGCACCATGGGTTGCGTCGAGAGTATGCGTAGGCGCGTGGACCAAAGGTCTACCGAGCTTTCATGCGCGAGAGGGCATGGCCCCCGACGTGGTATGGGAAGTGTCCAGTGTGTACGCTGTCGACTCGGGACTAGTGCCAAGAACCGCTGATCCAAGCGGACAGAAATTCCAACTTGCGCCGAAGGGCACTGCCCCCGACGCTGAACGAGTTGCGCCCAGCGGGCTAACCAATGGAAGTGACATCTCTGGGACCATCACGTGGTCGCTGGGGCCCCCACGACTACACGTGTCAGGAAAAGCAGCTCCCAATAACGGCACGGGAGCCGAGGCGAGCTCGATGCTCCCGGGAGGTATCGAGAATGGGGAAGAGGAAGATGGGCGGGGGGAGGGCTAGTAGGCGATAGAGGGCCTGAGAGGGTGGAGGGGGGACATTACCGGGGGCACGGTATCGGAGGGTACCGGCAGTGGGGCGCAAGAATAGATGAGAGGGGGATGGATGGGGGAAAAGGGAAGGAGGGAGGAGGCGGGGGGGGATGAGCCATAGAGCTGGAGGCGGCATGGAGGGGAAGGGCTGGGAGCCAGGAGCAGGGAGCTCGATGCTGGGGACGATGCCAGAAAGGAGGGAAGGTCCAAATAAGCCAGAAGGTCGGGAGGATGAGCCATGGGGAGGAGGGGAGGGGGGCCGCCAAGTGCCGACGAGCCCCGCGGCGGCGGGCGCGATCGCGTTAGACCGGGCGCAGCGCCCCAAGAGCGGGATCGCACGAACGGGAGCTCTCCATTTTTTGTATATACCGTGTATATATATATATATATCTGTGTGAGTATGCGTGTGTATATATATACCCCCAGCTCTTCCCGATGCCTGCATGACCCCCCCCCCCCCTCGAGCGCCTCCGGCGACTGGGCAGAGCGTCCCCAGCCGCTCGCCGCCTGCCGCACCCTTTTCCCCTCGGCGCCCCCCAGCGCGCTCGCCTTACGCGGCGAGCCTCGTCCCTATCGCCCACTGCCCGACTGGTCGCACGCCCAGCTGTCCCTGGTTGGACTCGCCACCCCCGGATTAGCTCCCAAGCACAGCTGCCCCCCCCTCCCCCGCACGTCCCTTCCGGCACGAGTGCGGCGACCACCCTTTGTCGGCCAGCGGAGGCTAGTAGCTGCTGCCAGGACCCAGCCGCCCCAAGCATCGCCTCTCCGCTCTGTTGGCTGCGAGCCCCAACGTTTGCCCTCGGCACAGGCCCTTCCCGACAGCAGGTCGCCACGTCACCGCCTAGACCAGCGACAGCAGCCCCCATCGCCTGGGGTCTCGGTGCGGCTCGCTTCCTTATTCCTGCAAATAGCTCATTTCGAATTTTGAATCTCCCTCGCACCTACGTGGTGGAGGAGCTTGCGCGCATGCCTCCTCCGCTATTAGAGAGGATATGTGCCCTCCTGACGTGGCCTCTCTGGAGGCTATGCTCCTAATGTGGCCGCAAGTTCCCACAGCGGAATGCTATGCGCCTACGCCCGACTTAAGCGCCCACGCCTGGCTTAAGCGCCCTCCCCTCTGCCGATTCCCCTGGCATATCTGCCCGCTCCCCCGCGGTTGCCTCTCCGTCCGGTTTTAGGGGGACGCCCGCTTTGGACGATACGACCTTTGTCGGCAGTCCTGCGCTCCATGTTCTCGGTTATGTGCCCCCTTCTCCTCGCATATGTGCCCAAGGTCGTCCGTTGGGCTCCTCTTCCTCCGCCCTTGGTAACCTCCATTCTTCGGTAGCCGACAGAGCCGAGGCTATTTGCTCGGCACCCTCCGCGCCCTTTTTTACCCCCTTACGTTCGATTTCGTCGCCCTTGACGAGCGGCATGTCAGCCTTCTCTTGCCCTCCCCCTACCCTCTCTCTCCCCCTCCCTCGCAGCTGAGACAGCTCCTCCCACTCTCCATTTCCTCTATCGTGGCGACCCCCCCCACAGGCCCCACCTTCGCGGAGATCATGCATCCGGTCCGCGAGCCACTTCGTCCTCTTCCGGCTGCGAGCATCGAGCTCCCTGACCTCGAATTTCCGACCGCTAGAGGCGGTCATCCTTTACGTGTCCCCTTCTCCTCTGAAGAGATTTCCTTCCTCTCTTCCACCTACGCGAAGACGTTCGTGCTAAAGTTCTCTTCGGGGTGTTCAAAGATCTCCAAAGCGCGAGAAATGATTGCTAGTTGGGGCCTATCATCTGTTTTTAGGGTCGTACCATTGGACCCTAAGCAAATGTTCCATCACCCCTCTTCCGACCCAGATTACATTAAAGTCAGGGCGAAAGGCACCACCAGTATAGACGGACAAAGTGTCAAAATCGTCAAATGGTCCCCCGGATTCAACTCCAAAGTC
The DNA here is from genome assembly GCA_029216955.1 of Iris pallida. Classification (NCBI taxonomy): domain Eukaryota; kingdom Viridiplantae; phylum Streptophyta; class Magnoliopsida; order Asparagales; family Iridaceae; genus Iris; species Iris pallida. The sequence goes on along the minus strand of JANAVB010038020.1, from coordinate 205,031 downwards.
GACTCTACGATTATGTCAGCTTGGATCACCCTCCCCAACCTTCCCCTTGTCTGCTTCGCCCCGGCCGCGCTCAAGAGGATTGCCAGCTCCTTTGGGACTCTCGTTGCTATTGCTGAAGAAATCCGCAATCTCTCCAAGGGTAACTATGCGAAGATCTGCGTAGAACTCGATCTGTGGGGGACAAACGATCTTCCAGACTCTGGTGTATGACAACAATATTATTTTCTGCAAGCACTGTCAGATGAGAGGCCACACAACACAGCACTACTTTAGAGCACACCCGGAGCTAAAAAAAAAGTACCCAGAAAGTCGCAACTCTTGAAGGTTGACCAAATTGCTTCCAAAGACCCAATTCTCCTACTCCCTAACTCTGATCACACCCACTTCGAAGAGAGCGACATCTCTCCCAGCCCCGACGATCACCTACCACTGAGCACAGCTATTATCGCCTATAATCCCCCAACCATCCTCTTCAACAACAGGTTTGGCACACTCTCAACTATCCCACATAAAGACAACCAAACGAACCCTACCCCTCCTACAAAGTACGAGAAGATCGCCACAGATTCCCAGTTAGCTGTAGTTCCTTCTGGCAGCGATCGGGAGCAGCAGCAGACTCCGAAAACCCCTTCGAGAGTGGTAGCCTCACCCATCAACTCCAGCAACCCCACCGTAGGCGACCTGGCCATCTTTGGCCCAGATACGGTAAATAGGCTTGAGGAACCAAAGGAAGCAGGTTTCTTGGACCCCCTCAATCCACTTTGTGTGCTTGCAGATACAGAGGAAGAGGCGGTCTTTTCCCCGTCGGAAGATACAGGAATCAGACCACAGAGCTCGACAGATGCGACGGATGACCCCATCGTAGCGACCCGGAGAACCACCAAAAACTCTCACCGAAAGAAGAATAAATTCAACTAAGAGCTTTCGGTCTTGACCACGCGGTTAGCTGCGAAACTCAACAACCCCCCACCCCATCACCATCCCAATGATAAACATTCTCGCATGGAATGTGAGAGGGTTGGCCAATAAACCTACGCTGAGAAGAATCAAAAGCCTCAAGAAAATCTACCGAATTGACATCTTAGTTATCATCGAACCCAAAATCCCTCAAAAAAGAATCAAATCTATCCAGCTCCAGCTCGGCTTCCCGTCCGGAGTCGTCGGGTGTAACGAAATCTGGATCCTCTTCGCCGCCCGGATCCAGTTTGGTACCATCCATGACTCGAACCAGGCGCTCTCCTGCTGGGTGGAGCATCCCACTCTCAAGTCTCGCTGCCTGTTTTTCGCTGTCCACGGTAGCTACGACATCCCCGAGCGCAAGCTTCTCTGGGACACCTTGCTGGATGCCCATCTTCATCTCACCAATCTTTTGTGGATTTGCATTGGTGATTTCAACATGACTACGTGCAGAGAAGAGAAGTTCGAGGGTCGTCCGCCCCCCAGTCGGCCATGAACGACTTCAACAACTTTATCTTCAATGCCCACATGATACCCCTCCCGTTCTCTGGTAACGCTTTCACCTGGTGTAACATGCGGGAAGGTGATCGCCAACAATACTCCTACATGGACCGCGCCCTATGTCACGACCCGCACCCACTTTTTTCGGATACGAGATGTGTCCAAGCCAGCCTACGCCGCAGAGTCGGTGGTTGAATGCTGTCACGGCCAAGATGCTCAAAATCACAAAATGACTTTATTGCTCATTCATATTTCTAAATTTATTACAATATTTACAACATTTATATTTAAAGAAAATACAAGGTTCTCATAATTAATGAAAATGATACAACTTCTATCTAATTTCTAGGTTTCTGTCTGCAAGTACACCCATATCTCCGAATGCTAAGTGAAGCCACAGCTAACCTAAAAAATATTAGTTTCCAGTCAGGAATGGAACAAGCACACAAACCAACGGCAATGCAAAAACATAATAGAATTCACAAGACATGAAAATAACATATGTGAGATGAAGACTATAAAATAACTGATGTCATGACAAGCGGTGAAGAAAACCAAGAAACAAATAAAAGATAACTATCTATGTGTTTTGAAATATCGTGCTTTGAAATATCTTGTTCGACATGTGAACGGCTAAGGGGTAAATACGGCACCCTGTACGTGTCATATGCAGCTGCTATCAGTCAAGATCAGATATTTTGGGATGGAATGGGTAGTTCACACGTCTACTAAGATATTTCCCCGCTCAGCTAGTGCTCGTGGAATCAAGTCGCATGAATTGTAATCATGTAATGACAGTCAAGAAGTATAATAAATCCATGATACTAATCTCCGAGTGACGAGCGTGTCAACAAGCAGCAAGATATATGTATAAACATGAAATATAAAAACTACTATGAATCAAAAAGCAATCAGAAAGTGCACTTGTCTGAGGTCCTTAGCTGGTGAAACCGATAGTACTATACTACTCAGTGGTCCAACCCTTCACTCAGCTCATGAAGAAGGGAGTCTCTTACATCTAGACAGAGGAATGCCAGAAAGCTTTCGATGACATTAAAGCTTACCTGACGAGCCCGCCAGTCCTGGTGGCACCCGTCGTCGGCAAACCATTTCTCCTCTACGTTCGTGCCATGGATCATTCCCTCAACGCTCTGCTGGCTCAGAACAGCGATGCAGGCTACGAGCAAGCTGTCTACTACCTCAGTAGGACACTGATCGGGGCCGAACACTGGTACAACCCTGTTGAAAAGGAGTGTCTGGCATTGGTATTCGCCATCCAGAAGACTCGTCGTTATGTCTCGGGCCAGACAATTCATGTCATCTCCCGAGTCAATCCACTCAGGATTCTCATGACGAAGTCGGGATCACTGAACTCCCGGCTAGCTACATGGGCGATCCTGTTGACGCCATACAATATGGTGTTCGTTCCATAAAAAGCCGTCAAGGGTCAAGCTCTGGCCGACTTTTTAGCCGCACACCCCATCCCAGAGTCCTCCAGACTCTATGAAGATATCCCGGATGAGGTCCAAGAATCAAATGTCACCGAAGAAAGCTCCGTCTGGCAGATGTTTTTCGACGGCGCTTCAATAACAGGCCCCAAAGGCTAAATCATCGCCGGAGTGGGGGTAGTCTTAGTCTCCCCCGATCAGCTGGTCATCCAGCGTGCTTACTCCCTTTCGAAGCCGTGCTCCAACAATGTTGCCGAGTACAACGCACTCATCATGGGACTCCAGCTGGCACAACAGCTGGGGGTGGATCATCTGAAAGCCTACGGTGACTCAAAACTCGTCGTTAACCAGATCAGAGGGCAATACGAAGTTTTCCATGAAGATCTGGTTCCTTACCATGAAGTTGCATTGAACATTATTTCAACCTTCACCAAGTTCTTCATAGAACACATACCCCGGTTACAAAACCTGGAGGCCGACGCTCTGGCTGGCCTCGCAGCCTCATTGGCAGCACCCCTCGGGACTCAACACTACGTCACGGTAGTTGGTCGAGACTTAGTCTATCCTAAAAACAACCTATGCTCACAAATGGCCCATGCCATGTCAACAAGGGCTGGTGTTAATGTCCGAGACTGGAGGTTTCCGTTCATCGACTTTGCTGTCTACGGAATTCTCCCAGAGGACCCGAAGGAAGCCGTCTCAGTCAGGAGGCGTTCCCTTCGATTCTATTACGATACAGCTACTAAAATGCTGTATTGACGCTTCTACGATGGACTTCTCCTTCGATGTTTATCCAACGAGGAAGCAGCCGAAGCCCTTCGAGAAGCGCACGATGGAACTTGTGGGGCTCATCTACCTGGGCCTAAGTTGCAGGATCGACTGCGATGCATGGGTTACTACTGGCCAACCATGGCAGCCGACGCTGTCGACTATGCAAAGAAATGCCATGCTTGCCAGCTCCATGCCGACTTCATCCATACACCGTCGGAACCACTACATCCTACGGTCGCCTCTTGGCCCTTCGAAGCTTGGGGCATGGACATTGTAGGACCGATCACCCCTCCTTCATCGAGGGGACACCGTTTCATCCTAGCCATCACCGACTACTTCTTCAAATAGGTAGAAGCAGTTCCGCTGGCGGAAGTGAAGAGCTCTAGGGTGATCATCTTCATCAAGCACCATGTCATCTACCATTTCGGGGTACCTCGGAGGATTATCCACGATAACGGTCCATAATTCATCAGCCATGTTTTCAGCAGATTCTGTGACAAGAATCGCATTCAGAACGTGGCATCGACCGCCTACAATCTGACAGCAAACGGATTGGCCGAAGCATTTAACAAAACTATCGTCAGGCTACTAAAAAAGGTCGTGTCATCCAACAAGCACGACTGGGACAAAAAGCTCGGCGAATGCATGTGGGCCTACCGCACAACGGTACGGACCCCGACGGGCAACACACCATTCTTCTTAGTCTACGGGAGCGAAGCGGTACTGTCTCTCAAGATCCAGATACCCTCACTTCGTGTAGCCATCACAAATCAACTAACAGAAGAAGATAATCAACATCGCCGTCTGCGAGAATTGGAGGCACTTGACGAAAAATGTCTCCTAGCTCAACAGCGCATAGAACTCTATCAAGCCCGTATATCACAGGCTTTCAACAAGAAGGTCAAGCAGAGGACTTTCTAAGTAGGCGACCTGGTTCTGGCAGTCAGGAGGCCGATGGTGTTGACACACAAAACACCAGGAAAGTTCGAGCCCAAATGGGAGGGACCATTCATCATAGAGACGGTATACTCAAATGGTGCTTACCGCCTCGCCCGATCAAACGGGGACTTGTTCATGATGTCCATCAACGGCAAGTTCCTAAAGGAGTACTACTCTTGACATCCTTAAGACATGTACTTCTATCTCCACCCAATAAGAGAGACTGTGGACCCAATCATCAGGGCTTACATACACCTCCCTTCCATAAAATCTTACGCTTCCGGAACCCAGCTGTTCCGTGGCGTTCTATCCTCCAGTAGAAGAACAACCACGTCCACATTACCTCTGAGTTGCTCTTCTACGCCCTGCAAAACAAAATCTGACACAATGTAGGATTATGCTGCTTATCATGTTTACCACGTCCATATTACCTCTGAGTAAACATCCCGTACAGACAACCATTGCGTTGCCGTACATTGATCGCAGAACTTCCATGTCCACATTACCTCTGAGTAGTTCCGCGTACCCCCCCCCCTCGGAGTCATTCCTACCACATCCATAACACCTCTGAGTAGGAAGATTCCATCATTTGAACCCTATATTTGCCACGTCCACATTACCTCTGAGCAAACATGTCGGTTCTCCTAAACTTATTATCTGTACCTAAAAACCAAGGTGCACAAAAGATAATAGGTCCACATAAATCATCAAGTTCATGACAGCAAGAATAAACACACCACAAAATTCTTCATTCTTTATTTAAAAGTAAAGAATTACATCCACGGCAGGAGTTGCAAATTACATAAAATAACAAAAAAAAGGAGAGACTACAATCCCTAAGCATCTCCAGGATTGGCTGAAAGCTCTTCGATCTGACGCTTCAAGTCTGCCGCCCGAGTATCTACGGTCGCCAGGACTCGGCATTCGGCTTCTTGACGCATCATTTCTATGGACTCGGAAGAAGTGTCATCCTCATGCTTCTCGTCCAACTGTTGCCGTTGCTGGGCCAGGGAAAGAGTCTGGCGGGTGAAAGCTGCTTCCTTCTCCTTAGATGCTACATGTTCAGCCTGGACTCGCTTAGCATCTAATAAGAGTTGGGCCCGCTGTTCTTCAAGGAGGCGAATCTTGGCATTAACCTCCGCTATACTAGCGCCCAACGCAGCTCGCAACTCCACCTTCTCCTGTGTGGACTGAGATAGCCTCTCCACCGCGGCCTCAGTTTCGGCCACATCGCGTTCCCAGACACCCACAGTGGCCTGATAAGATGACTCAGTTTCAGCAATCAACTTCTCCTTTTCTGCGTCTATCAGGACGGAGAGATCATTTCGCTGGATACACTAAAACTCGAAAAGCAGCTGGTCTAGCTTGGCCACCGATGCCTCCAGAATCTCGGCCATATGATCATGGCCATGGTGGGAACGTATCAGACCAATGTGAGGGAGTGCCATGGTTTTTGTCGTCATAAAACTTCCATTGGTATTCATTACTGCCGATACGCCCCTCTACAGCATCTTGTACACTGCCTCAATGATAAACTTCATGTACTCATCCGCATTCGCCAGCACTTGCGGTGTCATAGCAGGAGTTGGAGGAGCTGCTCTAGACGGCGGACCAGAAAAAGACCCGCTGGCTTCAATCTGCGAGGCTGAAACCTCGCCATCAACGGACTCTCCCTCAACAGGGGCTTGAACTTCACCACTGGCCCGAGGAGCCAAGAGAGCGGAAGGAGCCGAGAGGGCGTCGTTATCGTACCCCAAGTAGAAGGAGCAACAGGGGGTTCCAGCAAACCCTTGCCCTTCCCAAGCTCGGAGGGACCTCCGACGTCAGGGGCTATCTCCTCCATCTCCAACGCACTATCAGCAGGCCGTACGGGACCTTCCCCTTCTGGCAAAGCAGCGAGATCAGCACTCATTTCCTGACTCGGCTCCCCTGGAGTCAGGCTCGGCGGACGAGTCTCACCTTCCTCATCGGATCCCTCCGCGGGGATAGAATCTGTCGCTGTCTCCTGGTCGGCGGCCACCTCAGCCTTCGCTGCTGAGTCTGGGGTAGGGCTCGGCAACGCTGCAGCCGACCTCCCCTCATCATGACAAGGAGGGGAATCAGCCCTCTCCTCTATTTCAATTATGTCTGTTGCTCCCACAACAGGCTCATTCATCTCTGGAGGAACGTCATCTGAAGACGACGAACTGCACTCCACCTCCTCATCCGAAATCCCCTTATCTGCTAGGTCCTCAATGTCAGAGGCCCCCACGGCAGCTTGCGCCCTCCCGGGAACTGCTTCAACCTCAGCTTCCCTTCCAACATAATCTGGAGATACTAAAATCTCCGCAGGAACGACATTGTCAGGATTCTCCTCCGCGGGAGACATTATAATCGGAGGAATGCGCTCATCAGAAGAGCTTGCCACCTCCTTCGGTTTACTGACGCCCGATTTCAAAACCCGGGTCTTCTTCTTCAACGGTTCCTACAAAAGGAAAGCATGTCACGAAAATGACGGAAGGAGCCAGATTATGCAGAACGTCTTCACCTCAGCAGGAACTGATTCCATTGGCGTCACAGGCGGCACTCCCGTAGCCTTTGGAGTCATCATTTTTCTCGACCTTTTTGGTACAGACGAACCGGCTTCCGCGTCAGCCCGCCTCTTCCCAGCTGGAGGATCTTTCCGAGTGCCTCCCGTTGATGCTGCAGCCCGATATCCCGCCAACTCTGGTGGACGATATGACCGGGCTGCCGCCAATATGTTCGTCGTTGCCTCTATCTGAGTTCCAACGATAAAACTAATCTTCCCTATAATAATCAGGAGGCATAGTATTCATGGCGCAATACAACTTAACGGCCGAATACAGGATCTGTGGCCGAGGATTGTGAACTGGTATATTAAAACGAAGCCCAGTACACCCGGCATTGTAATATTGCCCACCCCGGGCTCCATCTAACAAACTTCCAGCAAACCCCAGACTGTTACTGGGGTTCCGTAACATTAGTTGGGTGTAACCAAACTGGCAAGCAAACCGGCTCGGCAGATATGGCTCCAGATAACACTTATTCTAGTTGCGGTAGACCAAGTGGGAAGGCCGAATACTCTGCAGCCAACGAAACCCCCATTTCAGCAGAGTGATCGCATCCTCACCAGAGTCTTCCAAATCTTGGTCAGCCTCAAAATCTTTGAAGATGGGACTGACCTTGACGATCTCCTACCCCTGAAGATAAAATAAGACTCTCCTACAGACGGGGACGCCGGTTTGCAGCCACTTCCTCTTGTAGAAGCGGCGGATAAAGGCGTCACCTTTAATGTGATCGTCTTCAGGGCCCGGACTCATCACGTTCGGGTGATGCAGAATCAACTATCCTATCAGATAATGGAATGGTAGCTCAGCGCGGGGAAAGTTGTCTTTTCTTCCCCTCTCACGGACCACGTCGTCCGCGAAATCCCTCAAACCCCGCAGTAGGTTACACACCATCGCGGGAAGGAGAGCCAAAGGACGACCAAAAACCAGTTTTACTACTGGCAAAATGAGGTTCCGGGTTACCCTCTCTACAGAGCCTGACCCACCTGAGAACACACAGTCCCGGAGCCATATCATCAAGTATGCAGTCAACACTGCCTTGGAAGACATCCGGTGTACGCAATGCCAGAAACAGCTGTATAAATCCTCGCCACTCTCATTTGAACGAGGTTTCTTCTCGCCTAGTCGGCTCATTTCGGAGGTTACTTCCGCGGGCTTCAGTCCCTGTGGAGTCGTAAACCGAACCTTCGTAGAGTCCGCCAGGTCCTGCTTGAAGACATAATCCCTCCAAGTAGTCACATAAGGCTGTGACTTGCCTTTGTCCTTCCGTTGCAGCAGATAATGATGGCTCACCACCTCTTTGAAAACAGCCATCATCCCCGGGTCCTTCTTTTCCAGAACCAGGATCTCTTTATTTGTCGGAAAATATTCCTCGTACGGTTCCGAGCCCCAGGGAAGCTTGGACACCTCGTACATCTCATGGAAAGCCAATCCCAACTCCCCCACTGGAGTAAAGAAAGTGCCAGTCTAGGTATTGAACATTTCCAAGAGTGCAAGAAACATATGCTTGTTGAGATCCACGCCGGCCTATGTGGCACGGATGGCGGCCGTCAGCCCAATCTCTTTAAGCTCAGCCTTGAACTTCGACAACACCCAAAGGGTCAACTCGTCCTGCTTCGGCACGTGGTGACACCAACCTTCAACCCTAAAGCCACCTTTCAGATACATAATCTTCGATGTTAGCATCCGATTTGCAAAGGTCGAAGCACTAAAGGCAAAGGTGTCATTAGGGACATCATTATAAAGGCTCCCAGGGCGCAAAGTTCGGCAACTGAACGAGGGCCCGACTCGCGAGGCGGCTAAGGTATCTCTATGATTCGAGGTAACATCAATCGAAAGGGTACCCCCCACTGCCCCTCCTTGAGAAAGAGTAAGTTCCCATGACATCCTTCTCTTGGAAGCCAAACGGTAGAAGGCCGTCAGCGACAATTGGCGTTCAAGTTGCCGCATGTACAGGACCATGCCCTTCGCAGAGAAGAACCAGTCTTCCTTGATCTTCAGAACCTTCGCCTCGGTGGAGGTCAAGCGGTCACCAAATAGAAAGACAGGTTTCAAGAAAGTCACAAACTCGGACTCGACGGATTTCAGTTTGCCGCTCTCCATCATACTCTGGAGGAAAATAGACGACTAATCTCGGACTTACAGCAGTCTCTCAGAAGGCTGATTCAGCAGGATAGCATCCTTCGCGGGGTTAATAACCTCCTCGTCGAAATCAACTCCTATTTGGCAAAGAGAAGCATCCAGAAGGACTTCATTCAGCAAAGGGATAGTCATCGACACTGACACAGCAAAAACAAAAGTCAGGCAACATAGAAGCCTTAAGAAGACAAAATATTGGGTGTGTCAAGCAGCCTGGCGCATCATCAGGGTCTAAACCCATGCGCGTCAGTAGGAAAGCTTCGGTGCATCATCAGGGCTTAAACCCATGCGCGTCAGCAGGGAGGCTTTGGCGCATCATCAGGGTTTAAACCCATACGCGTCAGCAGGAAAGCTTCGGCGCATCATCCGGGCTTAAACCCATGCGCGTCAGCAGTAAAACCTCGGCACATAATCAGGGCCTAAACCCATGCGCGTCGGCTGAATAACCTCAGCGCATTATCAGGACATAAGTCCATGCGCGTCGGCGATAAAGAGTTAGGGCACAGCAATCCATTTGCTCCAAACTCGTCTAAAAAAAAGTTGAGGGATCACACCCACCCGTCACCACAAGCCGAACGTCGGCCGGAGTCACGATGGTGACAGGAGCGTTCTCCTCGATGAACTCCGTAGGCTCCTTCTCCTTGCCAGCACCACCGTGAGGAGTCTTAGGGGACATCTCGTGAAAGAAGATGTTAGGGTTTTTCGAAAAGGAGAACTCTAGAGAAGAAGAAAGCAAAGTGGAGAAGAACCCTCTTTCTCCATCAGACACCTATTTATAGGCTTAGGCATACGCGGAAACCGATGAGGAGTGACATCAGCCGCCGCCTCGGGTTCCATGAAGTGATAACCGCAAATAAATCCAAAAAGATCATCATTAATCCTTTTGGTTACTTCGAAGCGTTATCATTTGCATTAACTGAGAGGAGCATGTGCCCCATCACTGATGTACGGAGTACTCATGCGCCCGAACTGTCATGCACCCCGTTGAAGACACCACCATGATTCTTATTCAAAGTATTCCAAAACTTGACAAAAAGTTTTAAAAACTTTGAAGGGGGTCTTGTACAAGCATGGAATTTCAGGAACAGAAATCCTATGTGCCTAACACTACATGCGCCAGGAAGCTCAGATGAAGTACTTGGCACAGCAAACAGCAAAGCATAGACATTAAAAGGAGATTTTTATTTCACATAAAAGTCTATTACATGTCTAAAAAAGGCTGTACAAAGGAGAACTTCTACAACCCTAAGTCTACAGCTAGGCGCAGCAACCGCCATGCGCTCTCAGTCAGGCGCATCTCTTCGGCATCTCAGTCAGGCGCATCTCTTCGGCATCTCAGTCAGGCGCATCTCTTCGGCGTCTCAGTCAGGCGCATCTCTTCAAGAGTCTCAGTTATGTGCATCATGAAGTCTCAGCATATGCGCCTCACTTCGACCCGATCAAATGCTTTGACTAATGAAGCATTTATTGAGTAGAACGAGGGTGGGCAATCAACCCCCTAGCTGGAGGAAGAGCTCTCCAAAACCCAAGGAAGAGGAGAGCATCGCAATCGATCCGCGGCAAAAGGAGGCTTTCAACACAACCAGAATGGGCAACACCCACTCTGAAGAAAGAAAGAGCCTCTAAAGCCAGGGCACCGCAATTCCGATCTGCGGCTCTTCCAGCATAACGGAGACGAGGCTCGAGCATCCCGATCTTTGGATGCAACAGGCACCTTTCGCCTGCCTCAGAAGCCCTCGACTCCGACTTTTGGATGTAACAGTCACCTTTACGAGTACATAAATGAAGACAAGTCGTCGCATCTTCACCCTCAGGAGCATCTCGTCAACAGAATGTGCTCGAGCAAACAAGTTCATTTCGGGAGGACGTGAGAGAACGAGAAGCAAACTCTCTCCTTGCCACTATTTATAGGCCGGGCAAATCAAACCCATGCGCCAAGTGGCGGGCTCTCCGAATCCCGTGCAATGAATTTGCATTAATGGTGATGAATCTGACGCTTCGAATTCGGCCAAGTCAAAAACGGCTATTTAAAGCACTCGAAGAACGTAACAGTCGGGCCAATAAAGACGTATCATGCAAACGGATGTGCCGGTCAGAACGCGCATCATACTGACATGTCCATTAGCACCAAGCGCCTTATAAGGATGCGCCCATGCGTCCCCATGCACCTAGTGGAACGTAGATCGACGTGCCTACTCAACAGCCCCTCACCCGTCAAAGAACATTAAATGCTGAAGTCTGACACGACAGTAACCAGTCCCCGAGGACTGAACAGTTGATAGCTTTTCAGAAAACGAAGCGTCGCCGACGTCAGCATCATCATTACTTTCCTCCGGCGGTTACAAGCCACGTGGCCGCCCAACCATTTCGTATGCGCCTCCGCAGCCATGTGCCCAAATCTCGGTATGTGCCTCAAAAGCCATGCATCTCAGACTTTTTTCTGATCCCTAAAGATAGAAGTCAAAGTCACTACTGAAGCCTCGCATGCACCTCAAAAGCCGTGCGCCCAGACTGGTTCGTGACTCCTAAAGGTTACAAGCCAAAGTCTCCTTATGTGCCCAATCCCAGGCGCATCCTATCAGATCACTCTCCACCAAATCCGAGATCTTTGAGCCATGGACCTACGACACGTGTCCTTTGACTCGATTCAGCTTATGAAAGGGTGCTAATCACCCAAGATCTCAGCAACTGAAAGATCCTCTCCATTGCAACGTGTCAGCTCAGCCGCAACACACAAAGGCAACAGGAAGGGTTCAACTCCTCATTCAGAGCGCATCGTCCATGCGCCTCCATCAACAATCACCATGTGGCATCCCTACAAACTGGCGCATCCTACATATGCGCGCATGAGCAGCCAGCCTGCAAACTATAAATAGAGGGATCATTTCCTTCTTACACAGCTACGAACCTACGAACACACACAGAGAGGTAGATACAGACACTCAATGTCTCCTTCCTCTCCGCAAGCTCCAGCACCCAGAGCAACTCAGACCTTCAGAGAAATGATAACCGTCGTCAGATCGTCAATGGAGTCAACGCATTACCACTCGCTCCATCGACATAAGAGACCCAGATAAACAAAAGTGTACTCCTAGCACTGCATCTAAGTCCTACATTATAACACTATTCTATTTGTAAATGAAATTGTAATCAAAAGATTTTAATGGCAAACAGGGACTCGACGATCCAGATGTTTGGATGCAACAGACACTATCACAAAAGATCCAAGCGATGGAAAGACTGGGGCAGTGCATCTTTACCCTCGAGAAGAGCTCGAGTTTAGCAGTTCGCCAAGGTAGAGCTCCGGCCAAGTTCATCTTTACATCGAAATGAAGGATGAAAGCAAAGCTTTCCTTCATGCGGCTATTTATAAGCACGGGCAGCCTGCACCCGAGTGCCAAATGGCCAACGTTCCAAATTCCATACAATAAATTTGCATTAATAGCAAATACATCCGTCATCTCGTATTCGGCTAAGTCTAGGCAAACATTAACGCCTTGAAAAACTCAACGGGCAGGCCAAAAAGGATGCGACATATTGGCAAATGCGCCGTCGATATTATGTGCTCCCCATGGATACGCCCAGCGGGCTATAGAACCATGCGCCCAGGTTGGCACTAACCAATGCAACCCTCTCCATCAAGCATTTAATGTTGAATGACAAAGGCGGCAACACATTCCAAAAGCCGCCCAATCAGAGCCCTTTGCAGAAAATGAAGCACCGCTGATGTCAGCACCATCATTACACCATGGGTCGAGAACAACGGCCACGTGGCCGACCGTTCATTCGTATGCGCCTGGTGGCCATGCGCCTAGAAGATGACATGCACTCTAGTGGACATACGCCCCCTCAGCTCACTTCTGATCTCAAGCAACAGAAGACGAAGCTCTGCATGCGCCTCAAAGGCCATGCGCCTGGACTTGCTCATGGCTCCTAAAAATCATGAGACCAAGTCACCTCTCCTGCGCCTGATTCTAGGCGCACCCTGATACGAAGCTCTGTATGCGCCTCAAAAGCCATACGGCCAGACTCGTCTATGATGCCTAAAACTCATAGACTAAGTCGTCTCCATGTGCCCGATCCTAGGCGCACCTCGACAGATCACTCTCCTACAAAACCGAGATCTTTGAGCCATAGGCATATGCCACACGTCTCTTAACTCAGTTCTATTCAAAGAATGGGTGCTAATCACCTAAGATTTCAGCAACAACCAAATCTCAACAACTCCCATGTGTCAGCTCCTTAGCAGCCCAATGAAGCAGTTCGAACAGATTCCATTATAACTCGGGGTGCATCATCCATGCACCCCAGCCATTATCAGCCATGTGGCATTTCCACGTCCAGGCACATCCGACATATACGCGCATGAGCAGCCAGCCTGCTATCTATAAATAGAAGGATCATTCCTTCACCCAAGTGACACACATACAGACAGAGAGAGAGATATATATAGACAGACTGTTATATCCACATACAGAGGCTAGAAAAGACACTTAACACCCACTTCTCCTTGCAACACTCCGGCATCCAGAGCAACCCAGACCTTCAGAGAGTTCGAGATCGTCGTCAGATCGTCAACGGAGTCAACATATTTTTACTCGATCCATCGATACCGTACCTAGATAAAAATAAAAGTGTACCCCTAGGACTACGTCTAAGTCCTACATTGTACTCTGTTCTATTTGTAATTAAAAATATCAACCAAAGAGTTTTAATGGAAAATAAGCTGACGACTCTGCTGGGGACTTCTTTCTCCTCCAACGAGAAAGTTGTGTCGTAATCTGACAAAATTAAACTCGGCTCCTCCCACAAAACACTTGTGGTGTACCTCAATCAACAGGCGTATGAGGAGTTCATCTATGAAGGCAGGGCGAGTCCTTCGAAGTGGCTGCCAAAGTCGAAGAAGACTCGCCAAGTCTGGGTGTACAAGGCCAATGCGCCTAGCACCATCATCGAAGGGGATGTGCTACCACAGCTGGCCCTTCCTGCTGACGCTCTCAGCAACCAGGATGCATCCACTGGTACCCCGCATCTGTCTGGGAAATGCAGTATTGACTGTATTCCCCAACCGTCTTCTTTCCAGCCGAAAAAGATACACCAACTGAGCAGAATTGCAACCAATCTCCAGTACATGAGCTCTGGTGCACAGAAGAGAATGTCTGTCTTTAACATACTCACTCGCTGTCATGGCAAGGCACAATTAGATTCTGAGTACTATGCGCCTTCGCAGGCTTGTACAAAGAAATCTAAGACAGCACAGGCCATACACTACGGACGTGCTACGCCAACGGCAAACTAGAAGCATGTACTCAAAATCATGTGCGCTGCTGATGGTAAGCCGTACAGAGTCGACACGGGCACATCTGTGGCAGAAACGGGTCGACTCTCAAAGTCCCTGTCCCGTTTGGGCCCATCTACTGCGTTTCGAACCAAGTCTGGCTAGGCAACTGCGATATTACGTCCATGCATGCACCCACTTGGGTCATACGCATAAAGTGGACTCAAGTTGCCATAAATACTGTTCCTCTACCAATGATTTTGGCGTATCTCATGCGCGTGAACCAGATCAGGGTGTACAATGTTCACATGATCACCCCGGTGCTTGGCCTTGCCATGTGCCTGATGGGGGTATTAAAGTGAAACTCTTCCATCATGATTTGTGTAATGTGATCAGGCACAAACGCAGATCAGGAGAGCTGACCAATAAGCACAATGTGTCCCTTGCGGGGCATACCTGTGCTATTGTCACCATCAACTGCTGTTATTATAAAACAGTGGCTCCACCACAAAGGCAGACCGTGTTTCAGCGACTACAATCTACGACACCTATCCAACGTCGCCTCGGAAAGAAAGGGCCAATCGAAGATGGAGTGGAACCCAAGGTCGCTTCCTGTCATATCGTCGCCAATTCCCACTTATCTGTGAGAAAGACAACCACCAACTCCTCAGCCTCTGCATCCAAGACTCGGCTGTGGAAGAGCAAAATAGTGGTCTCGTCTCCAGGGGTGTATGAACGCACCCGAGCAAGGATCAAGGCCCTGGCAGAAGCAACATCCGGGGGTAGTCAAGCCTCTG
This sequence comes from Iris pallida, assembly GCA_029216955.1. Classification (NCBI taxonomy): domain Eukaryota; kingdom Viridiplantae; phylum Streptophyta; class Magnoliopsida; order Asparagales; family Iridaceae; genus Iris; species Iris pallida. The sequence goes on along the minus strand of JANAVB010038020.1, from coordinate 189,634 downwards.
ACAACCCTCCCCTCGAAGACGAAGAAGCGCTTCGACAAACCGACTCTAACGTAGCTGGGGGGAGCCAACACGAAGCCTCAGAAAAAGAAGCCCCTCCACAGGAAGCGAGGTCGATAGTGAAGCTTTGACCGATCCATCCACTTCCACCCATGTCATGACAGCTTACATGGCAGGGGGTGGTAATGAAGGAGAATAAGATGCTCCAGCACATGACATCGTGCAACGCATTAACACCCTTGAGGAGAGTCTCAAAACCCTCTCTGCCTCCATGCAGATCCTGACCCAGGCGGTGTTCGACATTCGAACCACTCTGGAAAAGGCACCTGTCTCCACCGGCCCCGATCCAGGGGTCAACGGAGAATCAAGTATACCCCCTCAACGGATATCTTCACGGGCGAAACACCATATCGCACCGCGAGCATCAGCTCCTTCCAATATATAGCTTTATACCGTACTGCCTTCACCTACTCCCAGCTCGATATAAGACTTGGCCGAGATGATCAGAGACCTGCGTGAATGCTTCGAGGCCCAAAACAGGCAGGAAGAACGTCAGAAGTTGGGGCTTCCTCAACCCTATCCCCTTGAGTGGAACAAGGTAGTTTATCCTCCCAAGTATAAACCACATATACTGACGCCATACGACGGAAAGGATTATCCTCGTCGGTACTTGACCTACTTCCAGTCTCAGATAGGACATCTTCTAAAAGAAGATGTCCTACTCACGAGCCTGTTTGTTGGGGCCCTAAAGGGAGTCGCCTATGACTGGTACTATAGTCTCCCTGACAACTCCATATTATCCTTCGATGATTTGACACGCCTCTTCCTCGATCGGTTCTACGACGGAGGGAGAGACATGACCATGTCGTCTCTAATAGACGTATGGCTGACTGAGAAGGAGACTGTTCGAGAATTCCTCGAGCGTTTCCGACAAGCATGCCTAAGTTTGCCTCCAAGCATGCCGGAACATGCACTCATCGACTCCTGCAGCATGAATATGATTCCCGCGATCAAGCTCTGGTTCAACTCCACTCCCCCGCCCGATTAGAGTTCGTTGATCATTGAAGCCGAAGCTGCTGAGAAGAAGGCACGTAACGCTCGCCTTTTGGGGGTTAACTTCCTCACCTTTGACGATAAAAGGAAACGGCTTACGACCAGCAGTAGCAGCCACGAAGCGAAAGGGAAGCAAGCATTGACTGTCAATGCATCTAACAACACACAAGGTCCTGCCCAGAGGCCTCCTACCATACCACAATCAAAGATGGTCTAATCCTTGCATGATAAGAACACCTTACAACTCTTCAAGGTGCTGAAGTAGGGCGACAAAATTAAATTGCCTGATCCCAAGCATTCTGACGAAGTAGGCAGAGTCGGTGACCCGAGGTATTGTCACTACCATCGGTTTATTGGACACCCAACTAAAGACTACTACATCCACAAAGACTATATACAGCGCATGATCAATGCGAACGTCATCTCAGTCGATTACAAAGAGAAGACAGTCTCGACCAACATGGTGTCGCTCCAGTTCGGCACCTTACCGCCTCCCACAACTCAAGATGGCATCGTCCCCATCCCAAAGGCGACAATAGAAGTAGACAACCTTCCACCAACCCGTGACAATGTGGGCAGGCTCATACCACTCACAACATCCAAGGGAGAGATCATGTGTGTTCACGCGAATCTCGTTCCAGAGCTGACTCAACCGGGGGTAACCTCTACCTCCAAAAGCAAAGGCAAGAAGACCAGGTCTTGTCGAGTGGTGACTTCCTCCCTTGAGGAAGCGCTGCCCATACAAACACGTTTATAGCAGAATGCCCAGCCAGAAGAGGCTCCGTCCAAAGTGACACCTCCTATCATCACCACAATTGTCCAAGGAGAAGGTTCATCCCAACCTCCTGCAGCTGATAAACAGAAACAGAAGGAGGCCCGATTCGACAGGCCTCTTCGAAAAGACAACACTCCGAGGTTAGCCAAGCCCCACAACTTTGACATACTGGCACAACTGGCCAGGACTCCAGTACGGCTTTCCCTATTCGAGCTCCTCTGCCTATCCAAAGATACTCGAAAGGCTTTCTGCGAAGCCCTGAAGGACGCCGAGTCTTTCATCAGTCAGGTCAAGCAGTCTGACGATGATCCTACAACATGTCCGTACTGCCATAATGAAGGGGAGATTATACCCAATAATACATTCACTCAACAGGATATGTTGCTCAAGAACAACAGGCACAACAGACCCATGTATTATACAGGGTATGTCGGTGCCATCAAGGTTGATCGAATGCAGATCGACCCTAGGTCTGTAGGACCGTTGAGCACCTCTAGAGGGGGGGTGAATAGAGTGTGTGTGTGTGCAGCAAAAAATAATCACCAATTAAAAACTTAAGTAATAACTATGGCAGTAAATGAGAGACAGTAAATAAATATAGCAAGATAGAGAGATCAAACTCAGTGACACAGCAATGTATACTGGTATCCCTCTAAGAGGACTAATCTAGTCTCGAGTACTCTTGCTCGATGTTAATCCACTATGGCACAAGCTAAATGAGAGCTTGCAGTCTCTTACAACACCGTGCTTGGTGACAAGTGCACGACCAACTTCACAATACCGTACTTGGTGACGAGCGCACGACCGGCTCCACAACAAGGATAGTTGCTGAACTTGAAACGACTTCTTTACAACTCTTGGACACCAAAAGACTCTAAATCAACATAGATATTACTGGCTTTTGGCTAAGAGATGTATAGGTATGATTTGAAAGCTTTAGAACGTTTGAAAATACTTGGTGAGTAGAGAAGAGAAGATGAAGAATGAATGAGTGATTTGAAATGAAAAACTCTCTTCTTTTTATAGGTGTTTTCTGGGACCGAACTCGGGTAGAGTTCTGGAAGAGTTCTGATGCAAATATTTCGTATTTAAACGTTACATGCAGATTTGGAGGCAACTGATATTTGAATTCAAACTGACCGAACTCGGGCAGAGTTCGGACCTAACTCGGGCCGAACTCGGTTGTGAGTTCTGTCATGGGAAATTTCAAAATATTTGTCAAAAAAATAGTTTGTAAAAATAATTTAGAATAATTTGTAAAGATAAAAATGGAAATGGGTAGGTTGTTTAGAAATATGGATTGGGATAAACCTAAGCCAGTATTACCTAGTCGATTTTACAATATAAGTCCTAGACTCAATAAAAATAAAATACAGAATAAAATATAAAATGACTCTAAATCCCATTGAAATTCATCTTCAGATTGATAATATCTATGCTTGTTGATGCAGTACAACGTCCGTTGATATTGATTTCATATACCCTGAAATGATTAGTAGCTGTTTGTATATTTTGTGTATTAACTTAAGTGCATGTTGATTATCAAAATCGGGTTTTACCGTAGAATGGGTCAACAATCTTCCCTATTTTGATAATTGACAAACTTGAGTCTATACCAAAATATATCTTTAAAAAAATAGAACAAACAAAATACCTGAGATGATTGGTTTTGTGGTTTTGTTTTGTTTTGGTCTTTTATGTATAGCTCTTCTCCCCCTTTGTCAATATAAAAATGACTTTGGCTCCCCCGTTATGTGTGAAGCCAACAATAAAAACAAGAGACAAAGTGAAGCTAAAGAGATACATGAACACAGCATAAACAACTAATATGGAAAGAAAGTGCTGAAATATAGTACTGAAAATGTCTCACTAATAGTGCAAAGTACAATCATGAAATACTAAATATATTTAGACATAAAAAAAACTACATCATAGCATAAGATCATCGACTAACATCCTATCCACTATCTATCAGCTGAGTCCGCGTCACATAGTGGGATCATCACCGCCAGGAGCATCAGGAGGAAAATAAGCTGCAGTAGGATCGAAGTAAGGAAAGGATGTCTCATCTCCGAACCTAGGACCAGTGAAGCCTGGGTGAGGTACGATAGTGACCGGACGAACGGGATCCTGAGAGAGACTCCAGTGTAGATCCGCAATCCCGTTCCGCAACACCTGAGCCTGATAGATGTGGCGAAACTTCGAGTCAAGATAGGTTTGATAACGTTGCGCGGAAAGAGCAACAAAGTCATCAAATCTCTGATAGAATCCTGGATCAAATCCCGGAGCAGGGGCTGGAGCAGGAGCAGCATCAGGAGGAGGAGCCTCAGCACAGACATCTGGAGCAGGCTGAGCTCCAGGTGGCAGAGGTGGAGCAGGATATCTACGAGATCTGGTGAGCTCGACGGGAGTGAAGGAGTATGCACAGGTTTGAAGATCAATATCAAACCTGTAGAAGATAGAGGCCAGGTGCATAGGATACACCAGGTTGCGTCCTGCATTTCTGCAGTTCAGCATCCAGGCCATCATAGTTTTGGGAATAGAAAAAGGAATACCAAAGTGAATATGGTACATAGCAGAGAGTTTTAAGAAAGTAATCTCGTTAGTAGATCCTTTCTTAGGAAGGAGAACAGAGAAAATAAAGCGATGGAGTTCATAAAAATTTTGATTCAGATGTTTTGAAAATACTCTGCGAGGAAGGGGGTTTAGATGATAAATCAATTCCTTGAAGGAGCCAAGGGTGACATCCTCTAGAAATTGGACATGATGAATATCTACCAGAGCTTCACCAACATCAGGAACATAAAAGTATTCTCTGATATCGGTGGCACTAAACTCTAATTCTTGCCCAGCAACGCAAGAATAAAAGTTGTCATTTGGTTTTACTTGCAGGTTACAGTAAAACATACGGACTGCATTGTCAAAAATATTTTCAGCTACTTCGAAAAAATCTCGGTAGCCTAGATTGTCTAGGAGCATACTCAGAAAAAATTGTAAAGTTAACGAAAGCTCCAAACAAATTTTACGACCAGAGAAGGAGTCAAACCATAGGTCAGAGAATTCTTTGCCAGGAAACAAAGTGGAATCATAATCCTCTGATCCTACTGGTCGTGCTGGACTAAAGAGACTAGCTGGAGTATAATCAGATGAAGAGGATCCAGTTTGGTCAGTTGATCCCCTTTGACGCTTAGGAGCCATGGAAGAAAAAAAAAAGGAAAGGAAGTGAAATACCTTTAGAAAGAGGAAGAGAAGGAAGTTGGGTAGCCCATCGGATCTCTAGAACACTTGCCAAGAGGGAGTAGGAAGGTATTTTTGGGAGGAAGGAGATGAATTCTCGTTTTGGTGAGTGAAAAAGAAGAGAGAAGAGGGGTTTAAATAGGGGTTAGGGCTGGCTGTTCAGTTCTGGAAGGAAATACAGCGCCGACCGAACTCGACCTGAATTCGGCCCGAACTCGGTCAGAGTTTGGTCCAAGTTCGGCTACTTGCATTTTCGAGGCCATAAATGCAGTTTTGGTAGTTGAAATTAAACTTTATGACTTTTGACTCCTATATTTAGTAACATGTATTACTTTGGGTTAGCTGTAGGGGTACTGTCCCAGCTAACGGAGGTTCATCGGAGAACTCTTAAATACCGCGTCGCTTCGACCGTAGTCGTGGTGACAGACAGACCCTTTTTAGGCTTGTGCTACAAAATAATTTCTGTTAAATAAATTTCAAAGTTTCAAGTCATAAAATTAAATTTAATTACAATACTATATTATGAATCTGAAAATTCAGGTATACTGATCTCTCGCCTCATTATGTTAAACCGATCTTCATCCAATGGTTTTGTGAATATGTCTGCTAGTTGATGATTTGTGTCAATGAACTCTAAGCAGATATCCCCGTGTTGCTGATGATCACGTAAAAAGTGATGACGTATCTCAATGTGTTTTGTGCATGAATGACAAATAGGGTTCTTAGTCAAATTAATGGTGCTAGTGTTGTCACAATAAATAGAAATCTTAGTATAGTGCAGATTATAGTCTTCTAGGGTTTGCTTCATCCACAAAATCTGAGCACAACAACGACCTGCGGCGATATACTCAGCCTCAGTAGTTGATAATGCTACGAAATTTTGCTTCTTGCTAAACCAAGAGACTAAGGCCTTTCCTAGGAATGACACGTGCCGCTAGTACTTTTACGGTCTACTTTGCATCCTACAAATTTCGTATCCGAGTAACCTATTAGGTCAAAGGATTTTGTTTTAGGATACCATAAGCCGACTGTAGAAGTTCCTTTAAGGTATCGGAAGATACGCTTAACGGCACTTAGATGTGATTCCTTAGGATTTACCTGATAACGTGCACAGATGCAAACACTGAACATAATATCAGGGCGACTAGCAGTTAAATATAATAAACTACCAATCAAACCTCGATACTTATGTTGTTCGACAGGTTTGCCACTTTCATCAGAATCAAGCTTTGTGGATGTAGCCATTGGAGTCTCGGTTGGCTTTACGTTTTTGAAGTCGTACTTTTTCAGTATGTCCTTCGTGTACTTAGCTTGGTTGATGAATGTTCCTTTTGAGTGCTGTCTGATCTGAAGTCCTAGGAAGAAGTTTAGCTCTCCCATCATACTCATCTCAAATTTACTCTGCATACACTTAGCAAAATCTTGACAAAGTTTTTTGTTAGTAGAACCGAATATTATGTCATCTACATAAATTTGCACAAAAAGAATATCATCATTCAAAGATTTGATAAACAAGGTAGTATCAACTTTTCCCTTTGAAAAACTATTATCAAGTAAGAAGGCACTTAGGCTTTCATACCAAGCACGAGGTGCTTGTTTGAGTCCATAGAGTACTTTCTTAAGCTTGAAGACGTGATCAGGTTTTTGAAAATCTTCAAAACCAGGGGGTTGTTTCACAAAAACTTCCTCTTTTAAACATTCGTTCAAAAATGCACTTTTCACATCCATTTGAAATAATTTAAAATCATTAAAACATGCAAATGCACAAAATATGCGGATGGCTTCTAGTCTAGCAACAGGAGCATAAGTCGCATCATAATCAATTCTTTCTTCTTGATTATAACCTTGTGCCACTAGACGTGCTTTGTTGCGTAGAACTTGTCCATCTTCACTAAGTTTATTTTGGAACACCCATTTGGTACCAATTATTGATTGACCAATAGGTTTAGGAACGAGTTCCCAAACTTGGTCTCTCAAATTGATTTAGTTCCTCTTGCATGGCATCAATCCAAAACTCATCAGAAAAAGTATCATCTATATTCTTAGGTTCTATTTGAGAAATAAACGCTACATTTGCTGCTATTTTAGAATCCTTAAGAGAGGAGCGTGTATTTACACCTTTAGATACATCACATATAATAAGTGTCTCTGGATGATCTGGTAGGAATTTTAATGAATCAACCTTGTGGGTCAGATCTTCCACAGGACTCTTCTCAGTTTTTGCATGTGCATCTTCATCATCACTGTCGCTAGATCTGTGACTATTTAGCTCATCAAAAGTAACATTAATAGATTCTTCAACAATCATAGATCTTTTATTAAAAATTCTACATCCCTTACTCTTAGCAGCATATCCGAGAAATATCCCTTCATCTGCTTTAGAGTCGAACTTTCCCAAGTTATCCTTGATGTTCAGGATAAAATAGCGACATCCAAAAACTTTAAAATAAGAAATGTTTGGAATCCTTCCAAACCAAAGCTCATATGATGTTTTCTTCGAGATCGGTCGAATTAACACCCTATTCAGAACATGACAGGCTGTACTAACAGCTTCTGCCCAAAAATACTTAGAAAGATTATGCTGATTCAGCATGACTCTAGCATTTTGCTTAGAGTATGATTCTTCTGCTCCACAACACCATTCTGTTGGGGAGTTCTAGGACAAGAAAATTCATGGTAATATCCACTATCATCACAAAACTTTCTGAAATCAGAATTTACGAATTCGCCACCATGATCACTTCGGATACGAGTAATCATGAAGCCTTTTTCATTTTGTACCTTTTTGTAAAATATTTGAAATTCAAAAATAGCATCACTTTTGTTTGATAAAAAGTAAACCCAAGTAAAGAGAGAAAAATCATCAACAATAACAAAAGCGTAGAGCTTACCGCCAAGACTAGCGACTCTACTAGGACCAAATAAATCTATATAAATCAACTGCAAAGGACTAGAAGTACTTACAGTGTTGATGGATTTAAATATAGACCTATGTGCTTTGTTCTTTTCACAGTCAGCACATACCATATCTCTCTTGAATGGAATCTCGGGGAGTCCTTTTACCAACTTCTTAGTACTGAGTCGTGAGATAGTATCCATATTTGTATGTCCTAGTCTTATATGCCATAGCCAGCTTTTATCTAGATTAGCTACTTGGCATCTACCTGTATTATTAGTAATCTCCAAAAAGAAAACATAAATATTGTCTTCTCTAATCCCTTTATATACGGGATCACCAGATGACATATCATATATGGTACATTTATCTTTCACAAAATTGATACCATAACCATTATCAGCCAAATGACTTATGCTTAGTAGGTTATGTTTCAATTCTGTTAATAGACAAACATCCTTTATTACTGGATAAGGAGAAATACCTACAGTACCATTACCAATAATATCACCTCTCAAATTATTTCCGAAGGAGACGTATCATTCTTTCTTCATCGATAGCGTAGCGAATAAAGATGCATCACCAATCATGTACCGCGAACATCCGCTATCGAGGATCCATTTACTTTTAGCATGAGAGGGTTGAGGGTCCATCTATGAGACAAGTAGATGAATCCTTTGGTACCCATTTACTGAAGGGTCCATTCTGATTAGTTTTAGGTCTCCAGAATAAAGTATGATTGTCAACAAGTTTCCTTCCCAAGCAATACTGTGATATGTGTCCATGTGTACCACAATAAGTACAAGTTAGTTTAGAACCAGATGTGGTTAAAACTGTGTTTACATGCTTGTTTGGTTTCTTGGAGAACCTATAAGTGAATGCATGATGATAGTCGTGTTTCTTCTGTGCTTTCTTATTTTTAGTCCTCTTAGGTGTATGCTTAGCATTAGGACTAAACTTAGGCTGTGTCACAGGTATTGCCTGTTTGCCTAACTTGATTTCTAACTTTTTAGAAATCGCAATAGACTCTTCATATCTAGCAGTCATATCTGAGAGTCTTTGTTCTGTAACTAAGTGCTTCTTCTTCTCTATGTCATACAATTCTTGCATCTTGACATAGTCTCTTTCTTTCTTTTCAATCTTGAGGATAGCCTCATGATAGTCTACTTTGAGTTTGGCTATCTCTTCCATGTTACCGGTAGTAGACGTCTCTTTAATATCTTCAATAAGATTGGACAGTCTAGCTATCTCGATTGTGTATGCCTTAATCTCTTTTCGAGATTGCTTAAACTTGTCAAGCATAGTTTTGTGATCTTCAAGTAATTCGCTAAAGGCATTTTCTAATTCATCGAAAGTAAAATCATCATATAGAGGGTTTGAGGATACCTTATCAAATGCCATAAGACAGACATTGGCATTTCTGCAGGGTCTGTCTTCTTCCTCTGTATCACTGGCATCACTTTCATGCCAGATGCTTGTGTTGGCATACTTTCGACTGGTTGTTGCTTTTCTGCTTGATCTTGATCTGTCATATGGACTGCTTTTCTTTGAAGTTGGACTGTCCTTCTTCATGTGCCCTGTCTTCTTGCATCCAAAGCAAATGGTTTCATCTTCATTGCTTTCTTGGATATCTCTCTTCCTTCTATTTGATTTCTTAAACTTTAGGAATTTCCTGAAGTTCTTCACAAGTAGGGCTTGTTCATCACCACTTGATGATTCTTCATCAGAGTCATTGCATGTTGATTTTCTTGCTTGAGCTTTGAAGGCAATAGATTTTTCTTTTGGAGTTGCTTCTTCAAATTCTTGCAAATCAAGTTCATGGGTCATGAGCTTGCCCATCAGTGTTTCCAAGGACATAATGGTGAGATCGTTTCCTTCAATGATTGATGTGGCTTTTGGATTCCAGTTCTTGGTTAGAGCCCGCAACACTTTTCTGATCTTCTCATGATTGATGTAATTCTTACCAAGAGATTGCAAAGGATTAGTTATATCAAGGAAACGTGTGAACATCTGTGTAATTGACTCACCGGATTTCATCTTGAAAGATTCATATTCCTGTATTAGTGTACTAATTTTGGATTCCTACACTTGGGAAGTACCTTCATGAGTTACCTCAAGAAGTTTCCAAATTTTGTGAGACGTTTTACAGGTTGAAACTCTGTTGAACTCCGTTTTATCAATTACACAAAATAGTGCATTGATGGCACGAGCATCTAGACTAGTCTTAGCTTTTTCAGCTTCTGTGTATTTGTCATGAGGCTTGTCTACAAGCTGACCTTCAACCACTGTGGGTGCTGGTTTCTTATAACCATCAATGACTATAGACCAAAGATCAAAGTCAAGAGATTTTAAGAAGAAAGTCATCCGTGTTTTCCAATAGGTATAATTTGTTCCATCAAATAGGGGGGTCTATTTGTGGATTGCCCTTCACCGTTGAATATTGATTTCACGGCTGCCATATATACTCTCTGAGGTTTGTTATATTAGAATATGACCTGATCTGATACCAATTGTAGGACCGTTAAGCACCTCTAGAGGGGGGTGAATAGAGTGTGTGTGTGTGTGTAGCGAAAAATAATCACCAATTAAAAACTTAAGTAATAACTATGGCAGTAAACGAGACACAGTAAAAAATGCAGCAAGAGATAGAGAGATCAAACTCAGTGACACAGCGATGTATACTGGTATCCCTCTGAGAGGACTAATCCAGTCTCGAGTACTCTTGCTCGATGTTAATCCACTATGGCACAAGCTAAATGAGAGCTTGCAGTCTCTTACAAAACCGTGCTTGGTGACAAGTGCATGACCAACTTTACAACACCGTGCTTGGTGACGAGCGCACGACCGGCTCCACAACAAGGATAGTTGCTGAACTTGGAACGACCTCTTTACAACTCTTGGACACCAAAAGACTCTAAATCAACGTAGATATTACTAGCTTTTTGCTAAGAGATGTATAGGTGTGATTTGAAAGCTTTAGAACGTTTGAAAACACTTAGTGAGTAGAAAAGAGAAGATGAAGAATGAATGAGTAATTTGAAATGAAAAACTCTCTTCTTTTTATAGGTGTTTTCTAGGACCGAACTCGGACAGAGTTCTGGCAGAGTTCTGATGCAAATATTTTGCATTTAAACGTTGCATGCAGATTTGGAGGCAACTGATATTTGAATTCAAACTGATCGAACTCGGGCAGAGTTCGGACCGAACTCGGGCTGAACTCGGTTGTGAGTTCTGTCATGGGAAATTTCGAAATATTTATCAAAAAACAGTTTGCAAAAATAATTTAGAATAATTTGTAAAGATGAAAATGGAAATGGGTAGGCTGTTTAGAAATATGGATTGGGATAAACCTAAGCCAGTATTACCTAGTCGATTTTATAATATAAGTTCTAGACTCAATAAAAATAAAATACAAAATAAAATATAAAATGACTCAAACTAAATCCCATTGAAATTCATCTTCAGATTGATAATATCTATGCTTGTTGATGCAGTACAACGCTCGTTGATATTGATTTCATATACCCTGAAATGATTAGTAGCAGTTTGTATATTTTATGTATTGACTTAAGTGCATGTTGATTATCAAAATCGGGTATGACCATGGAATGGGCCAACAGGGTCTTCTTTCAGCATCATCCCCCGAACTCTACTTCAGACGTTGGGGATCCCGATGCATCCCCTAACAGCGTCTTACACTACCATCAGTGGCTTCAACGCCAGTAAGAGTGAGCCACTGGGGAAGATCCGCTTGAAGTGTCACATCGGTGATCTATAGACCGAGGTGACTTGCTATGTTGTGGATGCAGATGTCAACTATAACATCCTATTTAGACGGCTATGGATACATGAATAAATGGTGGTGCCATCCACTCTCCATCAATGTATGAAATATGTGTCCACCAGCGGCATCATCCGAATAGAGTTTGCTGACGTCGATCCCTTCAGAGGGATTGAAGCCTTCTTCACCGACGCTGATCTGTACAAATCAATTCATCTCGGAGATGAAGCCAATGACGCTGATGACGAGGTCGAAGCTGAGGTTGAAGCTGACTCAGAGGCGGATATAATAATCAACGCTCCCTAAAAGTGCGACTCAAAAGGAGGCCGCCTCAAATATCGGCCCCTATGGTAGTCAAACTCCGCAGGAAGGCGCCAGGTTCTCCGGAAAGGACATCCAATGAAGCTCCATTGAAGATACGCCTCAAAGGCAAGCCCCCTCAAGTGGCGGCTCCTCTTGTAGCCAAGCTACGGAGAAAGGCTCCAGCTTCCGGCACACCAACTGAGGCTCCCCTTAAGGTGCGGCTCAAAGGCAAATTTCCTCAGTTGTCGGCACCCGTCAGGCCACAAGAGAAGACCTCGGCGTCCTTCTCAGTACAGTCCCAGGAGCCAGCATGGGGAAAGCTCCCAAAAAACTCTCTTGAACCTCCCAAGACTGCTCCAGTTCTCACCGATAAAGAACTTGGAGAGTACATATCGGCTAATGTCGATGCTCCATCCCTCGATGATATAATCCCTTTGGACAAGATCCCGTATTTTATTAATAATAGGGTGTCTTTCAATTATTCTAGTCTTCCATATTAGAATGCCATGTACACTCTAGATAATGCTCTACAGTCGTTGCAAGCACAAATAACGACTGTAAGTTATATAAATCGAGTCATCCTGTACCAAGGAGTCTGTTACATAGTCCCGCCTCGGAACAAGGACGAGAAGCCCATTATCTTTGGCAAAGTCGAGCGTCACCAAGACCTCCCACCGACGGAGCCAGAACCCGATACTGACAGAATGCAAACGTACCGGTACAATGATCGAGCCAAGTATCACATCCAAAAGAAGGGTTACAACTTAAAGAGCGGCTAAGGACTGAACTACGGCAAAGGTCGATGCCTTCCCTTACGACTTCCAGTGCCGAAAGGGAAGCCACAGGACTACCATCACCGTACCCGATGGGGGGTAGGCTACATCATGCCTCCAACAACTCCCGAAGGATCAGAAGCAGAGGATGTCATGCATTCTCACTCATCTGAAACTTCAACCTGGGAATCCGACACCAGCATCGACTAAGTCTTCAGGAATATGTATCAGCCAACATGACAATCGTACATTCCATCGACGACAAATCCTCAAAAAAGTACTATTCTTGACCTCTGTCGAGAATGTACTGCCTCTCCCCAGAGAGAGGATTGGGGAACTTGACCAAACCAAGTTTACACCCCTTCCTTTGAGATCATATGCTTCTGGAACCCAATTGTTTCATTGCATTCTATCCCCAGTAGAGGGACCACCATGTCCACATCACCTCTGACTTGGCTCTCTATACCTCATCAAGCAGGATCCTGCACGGTGTAAGGTCATGCTTAAGGCAATGTTTACCACGTCCACATTACCTCTGAGTAAAAATTTCGTACAACAATCCCTGTGTTTATGTAACATCTACGTCCATATTATCTTTGAGTTGTTCTATAAAACCCCACAGAGTTCACTCCTACCATGTCCATATTACCTCTGAGTAGGAAAACTCTACCAATTAGTCCATATTTACTATGTCCACATTACCTCTGAGTAAATATGTTAGTCCTCTCTTTCAACTTATCAGTCCGTACCTAAAAGTAAGGTACGCCAAGGATGATAAGTCCACATAAAACCTCCAGGGGAAGTTACCCATATTTACCAAGTCCATATTACCTCTGAGTAAATATGCGGGATCCATCATTCAACTTATTATCGGCACCTGGAACCAAAGTGCGCAATAGATAATAGGTCCACAAAAATCACAAAAGATTGAACAAAGCAAAGGGTTCTTTACTTCTTCAACAAAGGAAATAATGGAGCTACATTTTTTTAAAACCTACATCAAAAGAGAGACAGAAGTGTCTCCAAAAAAAGTAAGGCAAAAGAACTAAGGATCAGTAATCAATTCGTCAATCCGACGCTATAAGGCTTGATCTTTAGTCTCCACATTTGCCAGAACGCGACGGTTAGCTTCCTGGCGTATTGTATTCCTGGCCTAAGGAGCAAGGTCTACGGCGAACTTGTCCTCCAACTCCTTCTTCTGACGGAACAAGGGGGCCGCGTGGCAAGTGCACCTCGCCGTCTCCTCAATAAGGTGGACATGTTCGGCCTGCGCCTGTTCGAAATCAGCCAGAAGCCGGGCTCATTGCTCTTTCAGATGATGAATCTGTGCATCAATTTCTGCGTGATTGACCTTCATAGACTCTCGAAGTTTGGCCTTTTCCTCCATCGATAATGATAAAATCTCCTCCTTGTCTACAACATCGGCCATCTCTTGCGCCCAGGTAGCCATGGTGTCAGAGTGAGCTGACTCAACGGCAGCCTCCAGCTTATTATGCTCTTCCTCAATTAAAGCAGAAAAATCGTTTCGCCGAATGTTTTGGAGTTCTGTTAGGCGAAGATCGAGCTCAATCATAGAGGCTTCCAAGATCTCGGCCATATGATCATGGCCTTGGTAACTACAGATCTGCTAAATAAATGGGAACGCCACGCGCCTCACAGTCACAAAGCTTCCACCTTCGTCCAACACAGACGACACCCCCCATCGCAACATCTTGTAGACGACCTCGACCATGAATCTTACGTATTCATCTGCATCAGCCACCACTTGAGGCATCATTGCAAGAGTTGTCAGAGCCGCTACAAGAGCCAATGGAGCGACTCCTGCAGAAGCTCCCACACCTGAGGCTGAGGGGGCAGTCGCCGCTTGGCTCGCAGGAGCATCAGATTTTGTATCTTCAGGAGAAAAAATTGGAGTCTCGGTAATCACGACCTCTGAACCTCCTTGAGGACCCGATACCTTCCCCAGACAGGAGGGAGAAGGGGTGTACCTTCCACTAGAGGGCTCTTGTCCTTATTTAAGTGGGCATTAGGCAACCCTATAACAGCTAAGCCTGCCACAGCAGCCCCATCAGCAACATTGGCAGTAGGAGCGCATCCTCCTACCATCAACGAAGGATTCTCGGCATCGGGCGTGAGAGCAGATCCTTCCGCCTTTTTCTCACTTAAAATCGGAGTAGGGCTCGGCAGTCGAGTTACTCCCCCTTCATCAGTATCAATTCTTGGGATGGGAGTCGGACTCGGCAGGCGAATCATGTCACCCACCGGGGCAAGAATAAAGCTAGACAATGAAGCAGCCTTTGGAATTAGGCTCTCCAAAGCCTCCCCAAGGGAGGGTTCAGTGGCCGACTTCTCAGCACATTTCTTTTTGCTTATTGCGGGATCATCCCCAGCAACATCTTCTTCAGGAGCGCCGTTTGGGGAAAACGAGTCCCATTCTTCCTCCTCATCAGGAGGGATTTGTCTGACAACTTCTTTTGAGCCCCCCGCGCCAATCTTGGGCGACCCCACAGTAGATTGATTTACTCCCTGTGAAGACTCTGCTCCACCTCTCCGATGAGAGGGGTCAACATCCTCAGGTGCCGCTCCACCTGCAGTATCATCTCTACCGTAGCCCAAAGTACTGGGGACTTCCACGGTGACAACATCATCCAAAGTCTCCTCCACAGGAGACGACACGATCGGAGGGACATGCTCATCAGGCGAGCTTGCCACCTCCTTTGGTTGACTTCGGCTCGGTTTCGACGACTGGGGTTTCCTCTTATCCTGGCATATAAGCGAAACAGGAAAGAATCGAACCAGACTGATGACAATACACATACCATTACGGGAGCTGGTTCTATAGGAGCCGTTGAAGGCCGCATCTGCGTAGCTAAGGCCTTCTTGGGCCTCTTCGGGTCAGATGAATCTGCCTCCGTAAGTGCATGTCTCTTCGATGTCTGGCCGAGGGATCCTCCTGAGTGCTTCCCGGTGCCACAAGGGCAGTCCTGTATGCTGTCACTTTAGGAGGATGATAAGCTCGAGCCGTCGCCAGCATGCCTTCTGAAGCTTCAAGCTGCATACCGGTAATGAAACTGGTCTCCCGGTCAAGTCCAACGGGAACGGTATTCATCGCACAATAAAACTTCGCGGCAGAATACAATATATATGGCTGGGGGTTGCGGACCGGCAGCGTGAATCGTACCCCCGTACACCTGGCATTGTAATATTGCCACCCCCGAGCACCATCCAGTAAACTCCTAACGAATTTCAGAGAGCTACTAGGGTTTTTTAACATTAGTTGGGTATAGCCGAATTGTCGTGCTAAGTGACTGGGCAAATATGGCTTTAAGAAGCGGCAATTCCGATTTCGATACACAAGGTGTGAAGGCCGGATGCTTTGCAGCTAGTGGGACCCCCACGGCGCCAAAGAAATTGTATCTTCGCCGGCATCTTCTAGATCCTCGTCCGCCTCACAACCTTCAAAGGATGGAGCGACCTTGGTAATCTCCCATCCCTGGAGATATGACAGAACCCTCCTGCAGACAGGTACCCCTGTATGCAACCACTTTCGCCTATAGAAGCGACGGATAAAAGCGTCGCCTTTCTTGTGCTCCTCGACCGACCTAGGAGTCATTATGTTATGGTGATACAGAATTGCCATCCCATCAGGTAATGGAAGGGCAGCTCCGCACGAAGGAAATTGCCCCTCTTGTCCTTCTCACCTATCACATCATCGGTGAATTCTCTCAAACCCCGCTTCAGGTTGCACACCATAGCGGAAAGCAGAGCCAGATGATAACCAAAGACCAGCTTCACAGTCGGCCAAATGAGATTCCTAGATATCCTCTCCATGGAATCGGACCCACCGACAAATACATGGTCACGAAGCTATAGCATCAGAAAGGACGCCAATACGGCCTTTGAAGTCATCTTGTGAGCACAGTGCCAAAAGCAGCTATAGATGTGCTCGGATGGCTCTTAGTCCTCGTTGTCACGAGGGTTCTTCTCATTGAGCCTAGACATCTCAGTGAATACCTCAGCATGGGAGAGCCCCTGAGGAGTCGTAAAACTGATCTTTGAACGATCTACCAAGTCTTGCTTGAAGACATACTCCCTCCAAGCATTCACATGGGGCTGCACCCCGCCTTTTTCCCTGCGCTGAAGCAGGTAATGATGGCTCGCGACCTCCTTGAAGACCGCCATCATCTCAGGGTTCTTTTCTTCCAAAGCCAATAACTCCTCGTTCGAGGGAAAATACACCTCATAGGGTTCAGATTCCCAAGGGAGCTTCGAGACCTCGTACATCTCGTGTAGCGCCAGTCCTAACTCCCCCACGGAAGTGAAAAAAAGTACCGGTGTGGGTATTGTACATCTCCAGAAGTGCGAGAAACATGTGCTTATTCAGGTCTATGCCCGCCTAAGTAGCACAAACAGTAGCAGTAAGACCAATCTTTCTGAGATCGGTCCTAAACTTTGTCAGAATATCTAAAGGGTCAACTTGTCCCACTTCTACACATAGTAGCACCAACCCTCGACTAGAAACTCTCCCTTTGGGTATGATAGCTTGGCCGATGCCAGACGATTGACGAAGGTTGAAGCATTGAACGCAAAAGTATCGATGGAAACATCACTGTAGATACCCCTGGGATGCAAAGTTCACCAATGATAAGAGGTCCCGGCTCACACAGCCGTCAAGGTATCCCTCTGGTTCGAAGAGGTATCGAGCCGTATAGTGCCAGCCACGGCTCCTCCTTGAGAGGGAGTGAGTTCCCACTCCATCCTTCTCTTCGAAGCAAGACTACGGAAGGCCGTCAAAGGCAATTAGAGCTCCGCTTGCTTGATATACATGTTTACGCCTCTAGCTTTGAAGAACCAGTCCTCCCTGATCTTCAGCACCTTCGCTTCGGTAGAAGTCAGGCGGTCTCCGAACAGGAATTCAGGTTTCAAGAAGGACTCATTCTCAGACTCAGCAGATTTGAGTCTCCCTCTCTCCATCATGCCCTGGAGGAAAGTGTGGTGCTGCTCACGAATCTGGGCCATCCTCTCCGGAGACTGATCCAACATAATAGTAGCCTTGGCCGGGTTCACAACCTTCTCATCAAAATCCATGCCCAGTTGACAGAGCGCATGGTCCAAAAGGACTTCGTTCAGCAGGAGGATGGTCATCGACACTGTCACACAAAATCAAACAAAGCCATCAGGCAAAAGACTAAAAAGACTTAGAAGCCCAACATAAGCATCTGAGTCGCATCAGAATCGTTGGCGCATCAACGGGGATGAAACCCATGCGCATAGTGGGAATCCTAATAAAGACACACAGGATCGAAAATCCAGATACAATTGAAGAGAAGCTTCGACGCATCATCAGTACCTAAGTCCATGCGCGTCAGCAAGTGAAGCTTCGGCGCATCATCAGGATCTAAGTCCATACGCGTCAACAAGTGAAGCTTCGGTGCATCATCAAGAACTAAGTCCATACGCGTCAGCAAGTGAAGCTTCGGCACATCATTAGGATCTAAGTCCATGCGCATCAGCAAGTAAAGCATCGACGCGTCATCAAGACCTAAGTCCATGCACGACGCATCATCCGGACCTAAGTCCATGTGCGTCAGCAAGTGAAGCCTCGGCATATTATCAGGACTTAAGTCCATGTGCATCCGCTGAAAAAGGCTTCGGCACATCATCAGGATAAAAATCCTTGTACATTAGCCTAAGCACATCAACATGAGGTAGCTCATCTACAGTCGGGTCACCCCAACATCATCGCAACAAAAACCAAAGCAAGAGAATACGCACCGAGCACTTTCGGGCGAACGTCGGCGTGGGTCGCCATGACGACGGGGGCTTCCTCCGTGTCGAACTCCAAGGGTTCCTTACCTCGACCCCTTCCTCGGCCAGCAGCACCGCCTCGGGGAGTCTTGGGAGCCATTTCTCGAGAGGTCTAAAAGTTCTCGAAGAAGAAGGAGAAAAGAGCTCTGAGAAAGGAGAAAGCTTTTACAGAAAGTAGAAGACTCTCTCTCCTCACAACCGCCTACTTATAGGCTTGGCTTCGTTTGTAAATCGATGAGGCGTGACATCAGCAATCAGTTGCTTCTGGTATCAAGAAACCGACGGCTGCCTATCTTCAAAAGATTATCATTAATCTTTCCTAAGATCGAGGCGTTATCTATTCAGAAGAAGCATGCACCCTAGCAGTATGCGCCTAAGCAATAAGCGTCATCACAACGACGCACAGAACGACCATACGCCAAGAAAAGCCATGCACCTAGGCGATGGCATGCGTACAGAGTCGTTACTCCTTATGCTTCTTTTTCAAAGTATTCCAAAACTTGGCAAGAAATTTTTGAAAACTTTGAAGGTGGTCTTGTAGAAGCATGGAATTTCAGGCACATCTATAGGCCAGAATTCCTATGCGCTCAACCCAACAATGCAACCAACTCAAATGCGCCAGGAAGCTCAAACAGATACTTGACACATCAAAGAAAGGTACAAGTTTTATAGACATTAAAAATAAGGCCTTTATTTCATATGAAAGTCTATTACATGTCTAAAGAAATGCTTTACAAAGGAGAACTTTTACAAAAAGAAGGATCCTAAAGCTACAGCCAGGTGCAGCAACTGTTATACACCCCATGCCAGGCGCATCATCCGTCAGGCGCATTACTCTGATGTCTCATTCAGGTGCATCGTCTCGTCATTAAGGTGCAGGCGCATCATCACCAATCAGTCCTTGTGCAGCAAGAGGAGGAACTCTCCTAGCTCGACAAAGATCGCGGTACGATGCCTCGATCTTCGAAAGTAATAGGCACACTCGGCAGCCTGTGGCTCTGCCAGCATAACGAAAGACGGAGCACGGCCACCCCGATCTTTGGATGCAACAGGTACCATCGGCCTATGTCGGGACTCGATGATCTCGATATTTGGATGCAATAGACACTATCACAAAAGCTTAAAGCGACGGAAAGACTGGGGCAGCACATCTTTACCCTCGAAAAGAGCTCGAGTTCGACAGTTAGCCAAGGCAGAGCTCCGGCCAAGTTCATCTTTACATCGAAATGAAGGATGAAAGAAAAGCTTTCCCTTATGCGGCTATTTATAAGTACGGGCAGCCTACACCAGAGTGCCAAATAGCCAACATTCCAAATTCTATGCAATGAATTTGCATTAACAGCAAATGCGTCCGTCGTCTCGTATTCGGCTAAGTCAAGGCAACCATTAACGCCTCGAAGAACTCGACAGGCGGGCCAAAGAGGATGCTCTAGTGGACATATGCCCCCTCAGCTCACTTCTGATCTCAAGCAACAGAAGACGAAGCTCTGCATGCGCCTCAAAGGCCATGCGTCTGGACTTGCTCATGGCTCCTAAAAATCATGAGACGAAGTCGTCTCCCCTACGCCTGATTCTAGGTGTACCCTGATGCGAAGCTCTGCATGCGCCTCAAAATCTATACGTCCAGACTCGTCTATGATGCCTAAAACTCATAGACTAAGTCGTATGCATGCGCCCGATCCTAGGCGCACCCCGATATATCACTCTCCTCCAAAATCGAGATCTTTGAGCCATATGCATACTCCATGCGTCCCTTGACTCAGTTCTATTCAAAGAATGTGTGCTAATCACCCAAGATTTTAGCAACAACCAAATCTCAGCAACTGTAATGTATCAGCTCCTCCGCAGCTTGACGAAGCAGTTTGAGCAGATTCTACTACAACTCGGGGTGCATCATCCATGCACCCCCGCCAGCATCAGCCACGTGGCATTCCCACGTCCAGGCGCATCCGACATATGTGCCCATGAGCAGCCAGCCTGCTATCTATAAATAAAAGGATCATTCCTTCACCCAAGAGACACACATACAAACAGAGAGAGATATATACAGATTGACTGTTATATCCACATACAGAGGCCAGAAGAGATACTTAACATCCACTTTTACTTGCAATACTCCGGCATCCAGAACAACCCAGACCTTCAGAGAGTTCGAGATGGTCGTCAGATCGTCAATGGAGTCAACGCATTACTACTCGCTCCATCGGCACCGTACCCAGATAAAAACAAAAGTGTACTCCTAGGACTACGTCTAAGTCCTACATTGTACTCTGTTCTGTTTGTAATTAAAAACATCAACCAAAGAGTTTTAATGGCAAACATCTTGTATCCCAACAAATGGTCAATTCTAATTTGGAGAGCGCAACGTCGAAAGCTTCCCACCGACGACACTATTACCTCCATTGGCTTCAGCCTTGCTTCGTACTGCCACTGCTGCATATCTCACCACTCCAAAACAGCTGAACACATCTTGCTCTTCGGGGACCTCGCTTCGCAGATATGGACAAGTCTTTCAAGCAAATGCATACAAGCTCATCCGGCAGGGGGCTTCAACGATCTTCTCGCCGTCTGGGGAAGGTCTTACGAGTATCAGATCGTCGCAGCCGCTGGTATTTGGGTCCTTTGGAAGAACCAAAACAAATTCAGGTACGAAGAGCGACCATACTTCTCCATCTCTGAATAGGGAGGTCCTCAGGCAGATAGCCAAAGTCAGCAGGTGCTGCCATCACCTCTCGGACAATTTCTGGAGGGCGCTGTCCTAACCCCATGTCCGGCCTAGCGAGCATGTCTGGCTCCTGGCCTTCTTTGCATGAGATGTTTTTTGTATTTTGGCGCTTGACGTGCTTACTTGTATAGGCTTCGGCATTTTGCGCCTGATACTTTAATAAAGTTTGTGCTTTCCTTATATATATATATACACACACACAAACACACTCGCGAGTCAACTTCCTCATATATCCCCCGCGGCTATCAACCAGAGAGAAGCTCTGTGTAAAAAAAAATTCGTCCCTTTCAAACTTCAAAACAAATCCCGATTTCGATTAGATTAAGCATGGATTTTTGCTAACAAATCGAATTTCTCCTCCTCAAGGATTTGTTCCTGTTTAAATTGGTGTGGAATTTGAATTAAATTAAGATTTAAATGGGGTCGGATATATATATATATATATATATATATATATATATATATATATATATGTATATATATATATATATATATATATATATATAAAGTAATATATATAAATAATATATATAAATAATATATATAAATATATATATATATATATATATATATATATATATATATATATATAAAATATACATATATATATATATATATATATATATATATATATATATATATATATATATATATATATATATATATATATATATATATATATATATATATATGGAACAAAAAAAAAATATATATATATATATATATATATATATATATATATATATATATATATATATATATATATATATGGAACAAATCCGTAGGTTTCTCTTTTAAAAACTCTACAATTTCTTACCTAGACCTCTCGCGACTATCCCGGAGTGACCCTCGATCCTAGGCATGTGACCCCGATCGCCTGCAGCATATATATATATATATATATATATATATATATATATATATATATATATATATATATATATATATATATATATATATATATATATATATATATATATATATATATATACGTAGGTTTCTCTTTTAAAAACTCTACAATTTCTTACCTAGACCTCTCGCGACTATCCCAGAGTGACCCTCGATCCTAGGCATGCGACCCCGATCGCCTGCAGCCGGCCATCGACCACCACAACACGACAGAAACTCGAGGAGAAACATGGGTACTCTGTTTCAACTCGACCGCCCAGGTACCCATCTTCCTGAACAAAATTCTTCTTGTTTTCCCTATCGTTTTCAAATTCGTAAAATTCTATTGAGAGCCTACATGACCCTCTCAAAACCTATACAAATAGATCGACTTAGTTTTCCCTATATAATTTGTGAGAAATCTTGAAAGATCAAGAAAATTCATGAAAAATAGAATACCAAAACTGTTTTTAGAACCCTATTTGGAAGTCAATTCTGGGACAATGGATCGACAACCCTAAAAACTTATTTGAAGACAGTTGTAGACAACCTATACCCCTTTAAAATACTTTTTTGTAGAATTTAATTTCGTCGACTATGTGTCAAAAAATTCGTTTCCCAAAACTAACAAAAACTATTTTCAAAACAATAATTTTTTTAGTAATTTTACCGATATGACATTTGCCCCAACAAATCGAGTGACGTGATCGTAAGTCAAAAGCATTGAAAGGTGTGCATCGACTTCACGGACGTGTGGGATTCGATGAAACTCGATTTTGTTGTGTGTACGCGACAAAATCGAGGCGTATCGGTTAAGATACTCCGTATCGGTCTCTTTGCAAACTATCCTACAACTTCGTGCATGTTTGGCATCTCAAAATGAAACTAATGCCACTGGACTCATCTTATTTTTCTGGTCATATGAGCCAAATTTGGTACGATTCTGAGAAGGTCGATCGGAACGCTGTTTTGGCGGGCCTACGACCCGATCCAACTAGCAAAATTGTACACGGCTCACCGGAATCCAAGTTTAAAAATAAGATTGAGTTTCTATCTTCAAACCAGACCAATAGACATATAACTTGATGAGTTTAGAGACTGCAGGACTTAGCATGCTTTTTGGTGCAAATCGGTCCAACGACGGATACCAATTTGGCCTGGAATTATGATTGTCCCTTTGTCCAGAATTGAACTTATGGGTACACAATTGTTCGACATCACAAAAGTTTGAACAAACTTTTTGTCTATTAAACATAAAAAGACTTATGTACAGAGAAGGAAGTCCTAAACAGGATATTCTAAGTACAAGGAGAAGAGTTTCTGGGAAAGTGTGATGGTGGAGATCGAGCACTACAGCGGCTCCTTTACTCCGTTGACGATCTCACGATGGGTTGAACTTGCTCGAACATTTTGATGCCTTTGATGGAACTCTAGGGTTGCCGATCAAGAGGATGCTTGGAGCTGGAGATTTGATATTCGGTGGCCTTCTCTCTTTGTTGAAGGAAAACTCCTAAATTTATAAGGAAAGAGAGCACATATACGATGTGCATTAGGGTTTTGAGATATGAAAGAATATTTTATTATTGCATGGTGCGAGCTTCTGCGGTGCTGACACGTGGCAGACATTGAGATTCCCCTCAATCGAGATCTCTGGTGGTTATCAAAATAATCGAAGAAAGAGACACGTGGCGTATGCCGATTTGCTTGTTTGGATGCAGCTGAGTAAATCTTGGAATTTCATCTTAGATTTGGATTCTGATTGATCCTCGTCTAAGATTTAAATCAATTTGATAAGATATCACTCATGACTAACCCCAATCCTATCTTTGAGAGAGTCGGTTTAAGTAAACCGACTGGGTATGACCATGCTTCCTGTGCCTTTGGCGAGGTCTGAGTACTGCTGTGCTTTTGGGACGACGAGTAGACCGTTCTTCTAGAAACAATAGAGCCTCTATGCTTTCAGGCGACGAGTGAACTATGCTTCAAAGAAGACAGAGCCTCTGTGCGTATGAGCGACGAGAAGGCTATGTTTCGAGCGACAAAGTCACTGTGCATTAGGGCGACGAGTAGGCTTATGCTTCAGGTTGACGAGGTCACTGTGCTTTTGGAGTGGCAGACGGACTTGTGTTGGATGCAATGGTATCTCCCAAGTCTCCGACGAAAGGTAGTTGAGCTTCTGGGTCAGAGCAGAGTGTTGCGTCGTTGGAGTTGAGGTGGTGTGAAAACATTACTAGGCTGCGCCTGAGGTTGGCACAGGAATGTAGCTGCACCTCTGGATTGAAGGCATTGGCTTTGAAGTTTTCTTTTAAAGAGCAATGAATGACCGCTCCGTAATGAACGACTCCCTCTTAATTGCCACCGTTACTTGAGGAATTTCAAGGGGTCATAGGATAGTCTAGGACTTAGTCGAATGAACTTTATTTAATGAGGTTCATCGTGCTGAGTCCTAGGTTCATCCCATTAATGTAGGAATTTTGACCGTCGGCCATGTGGCCTGCGTTTTGGACATCTCCTGCCCTATATAAAGGGGGAGTTTCTTCTGAAGAGTCACATCTTCTTCTTCTTGTCCTTCAACACCATACTGGATCTAGACTTAGCTTCGAGCGGCAGTTGGCCTTGCCTAAGTCAGATTATGGTTGAGGATTCCTTCGTTCATAGGGGCTATGCCTTCGTAGAAGAACTGTTGATGAGCCTCGGAACGTATTGGAACGCTTCTCATGAGGAGTTCGAACCTGGGCGACGCCTTGAAGGTCTTGGAGGTCCTGACGAACTAGCTTGTGGATGGATGGCCATTTCGAAGAGCCATAGGTTGTGCTCTGCCCTGTTCATTGGCGGCGGCGTGCTTTTGTTAGGCTAGAAGGGCCTCGGAAGTTGATGCCCTTTTGAAAAAAGGCTTTCCTGCTGCGTTGTGGCCTGAGCTTTCGACGGGCCTGCTTCCGAAAGTACTGCACGTCTGGAGGGGGAAGCTGTGGTGGAGACTTTGATGGAGACTGTATTCACATCTTCTATCCACAGTGCCTCTCTCCATGATGATCAAACTGTGAAGAGTTATCCCGACGTAGATCCGTAGGAGTTTTCAATTAGGCATATGTAATCATAAAGTCTTTTATAACAGATCCTTGTAATTATGTCTTTATGCGGTCTTTTATGTAATCGTGACGAGTCTGTAGCACACTCTTGTAGCCATGATTAATAAAAAAGGACTTCTGCGCCTTTCATCTGTTTATAACTTTTGTCTTTGCTGTTAGCATGCTTGACCGCCTGTACCTCTGCACCTTGTATTATGCTGATATTTTTCATGCTTCTACAAGACCCCCTTCAAAGTGTCATGAACTTGGGTCAAGCTCAGGGTACTTTGAACAGAAGCATGAACACGTGTCTCTTTGTAGGCGAAATGACCATCACCTATGTTGCTAGGCAAACGTCGTGCTTAAGCTTCAGGATTAAATATCTCTGTGTATGTAACTACGAAGAGTCTGTAATAGGTCTTTGTAGCCACATGCTTCTGTATAAGGAATTTTTTCTCTCTTTATTTTTTTTTGTCTTTAACGAGCTCAACTGAAAGGTTTCCTAGCCCTTGATGACCATGACAAGGGGTCATCATAGAAGACATGCCTAACTAGAGGTAATATGAATGTGGCAGGCATAATCTTTGCTAGGATGTAGAACAACAATTTAGAGGTAGTATGAACGTGAACTATTTTCTAGATAGCCATGATAATCATTGGATCAATCAATGAGAGGGCGACTACTCAGAGGTAATACGGACATGGTAGCCAAAATTTTGGGTGTAGATGAGCAATCCAGAGGTAATATGGACGTGAAATGCTTCATCTACTTGAGAAAAAATATAGAAGAGAGGAATCCCATTACCAGAACCCATAGGCGCCCTTAGGGGATGTGGGAGCCTATGCCAGTTCCGTCTTTAGGCGTAATACTTCTTCAGGAACTTGCTGTTGATGGATATCATTAGCAAGTCGCCATTAGGTTTTGCTAGCCGGTAGGCACCATTAGAGTAGACCGTCTCTATAACGAACGGTCCCTCCCACTTGGGCTCGAACTTCCCTACCATTTTGTGAGTCATCACCATCGGTCTTCGGACTGCCGAGACGAGGCCACCCACTTGGAATGTTCTTTCCCGTACCTTTTTGTTAAAGGCACCGAAAATATGAGCCTGATAAAGATTGATACTTTGCTGCGCTAGCAGACATTTTTTGTCTAGCGCCTCTAACTCTTGTAGCCGTCGGCGCTGGTTGTCTTCGTTAGTCAGCTGGTTAGTGATGGCTACCCGTAAGGACGAGATTTGGATCTCCAGGGGAGGACTTGTCACGATCCGCTCCCGAATAATCGGATACGAGTCGGACACGCCCAGCCGTCGTCGATGGACACGACGAAGTAAGCTGTTCAATACTAAGGAAAACTCCAAGTCACAATGTAATGTAAACATCCACAGCTTTTATATATAACGTTTCCAGAATAATCACCAATATCCATCAAGTCATTATAAAATGTTATTCGGAGACAAATCCAGTAAAATAAAATATACAATGATGAAATCATAAAAAATACAAAATACAATATCCAGAAAAACAAAAATAAAATAAATCTCGCAATAACCAATGATACCATCATGCTCCATGTGGCCTCAAGCTCACCTGTAACGTATCCTGTCAGAAAAAGAGCAAAGTACAACCCCGACAAGAACAATATACAATGTAATCTGAACTACACAGTACAAGGTAAAACCAGAATACCAGAACTGAAAATGAAACTATGGTACCAGAATGAAATGTAAAACTGCAGGCAATAGACAAGACAATCAATATGCAAGATGATGAACACGGCTATCAATAAACAATACAATGAACACGACAATCAATGCAAGTATGATATTTTGAAATATTAAACTAATGTGTGACCGGCTAAGGACCACAATCAATCAATGCACAATCAGTTCTACAAGATCCGGCTTCATCATACGTGAAGTGTACGATTAGGCTATCAATAATACCTATTTTGGGTGTGGTCACACAAAAGCTAATATTTCTCCCAATTCCCGTAATAAACAATGACTCACAATGCAATGAACAAGGTACAAGACATTCGTGTGTATTTCGTGTCCGATATGAGAACATGGCACATAAATGTAAGACAGAAAGACAAAGTAAAAGTCGAGTCGGTGTACTTGCCTCGCCTTGGAAGCACGAGTGTATTACTGCATGGATGTAAATGAACACCTGGTAGTTGTACAATTTGTTAGGGTTTAAATAACTAATATTGCTAACAAGTTATCCATAATCTAGCTAAAGAGAAATATACTAGCTAACCATTTAGTAGCTATTAAATATAATTTAGAAATATATATCTTAAACTAAATAGAAAGGAGTTTAAGTTTTTATAACAAAATATGCTATATAATATTATTGCAACATTGAATAATCATTATTTCTTTGAAAATCACTATTAGTTAAAATACCATTTTACTAGGAGCAAATCTATATATAGATATAGATTACAAATTTACTAAATTAATTACTTTATGGAAATATTACTAGAATATTGATAAGAGTGCAAATTTTCTTTTAGAAATTATATATAGATATATAGCTTGATCAAAAATAATATTTTAGAAAATATATATATTACAACTTTATCCATATAGATATTAGTGAAAAATACTTTAAACTATATTTTGCAAGGAAAACATTTATGGACAACATTTCTATTAGATAAAATATCTTCTTAGTTAACAATATTAAAAGAGTTCAATTATTGCTAATTAAAATATTAGCTAAAAGATACTAATTAATAAAGCTAAATATTATACTAACAAGTCTAAACATTAAATCTAGTTAACATTACAGAACAATATATAACTACATACTAATTAGAATATTACTAGGTTAAATTGTATTTAGCAATAAACTAACTAGCCATGCAAATAATAACAAAATTATGTTAGTGATAAAATCCCAGCCCAAAGACCTAGTTCTACTCCTGGTCCAATGCTCCTGGAATTCTTTTCATTATCCAACCCACAGTACATAATAACTATAAATTCAACCCAACTAACCAGCCCATACTTCTATACTGGTTTAGTCCAGAACTAACACAACCCACAAAATGGCCCAAGCCCAGCCATTCTTCTGTTACTGCTCACTGTTAATCCATTATTTCTCAGCTCACGAACAGCCCAACAGAGCAACCAGCCCAAACCAATATCTTCCAAACCCGGCCCAATTTAAACAAACCTAACCATAAAACCAATTCTTCTTTCTCTCTCTTCCATTCCATACTCCTTCAGCCGACAGAAGAATAGAAAAGTCCACATTCTTCTTCTTCAGCCTCTTCTAAAAAAAACCTACTCCATTCCACAACCGACTTCATCTTCTCATTCCTCTCAACTAGAAAACCCTAGTTCTAGGTGAAATTCTGAGCTCCCTAACTCCAGTGTCTTCACAACCGAACCCTAGTTCCTTGGTTTCCTTCCTCCAGTTCAAGCCCTCTTTTTCTACTCACAAACTTCTCAGCCGACATATCAATCCCAAGCTTCTTCTTCCTTCTACAACCGTTCACAACTAAACCCTAACCCTAGATGAAACCCTAATAGCAACTTCATCATCCCCAAATGTTCTCAGCTACAAAACCCTAACTCCCAATCTCGAAACTCCCGAAGCAAACAAGAAAGAAAAGGGGGGTTCGAGAGAGAGAGGCGAACGCTCACGTCGAAGCACGGCAAATTCGGTCGGTGTCTCTGGGGAGGACGACGGCGGCGCTCAGGAGCTGCTCGACGAGGTGCGTGGTCTCCAAGCTGTCGGAATGATCGGAGGAGACCGATCTAAGCTCGGAAATGGTCAAGGATGGCTCGGCAACGGCGAGACCCGGCGGTCCTCGGTGTGGTGGCTCCAAAGAGGCGGTGGCGAACGTCAGTCTTCAGAGGCCAGCGTCACTCCCGAGGAGGCTGCACAGAGCTCGAAGAGACGACTCCTCGATTCCTGAAGGGGCGGCTCAACCTTCTAGGACGTGGCAGTCGAGATGACGGCCTCGTTCAGAGTGTTGCCGACTAGTTCGTCGACAGATCAGGCTATAGTCGGTGTTGGTGGTACGAATGATGATGACTCCAGCGGGTGACGGTGGTGCTCTGACTCCGATGAGGATGGGGGTCAGAGTCGGCGGTGCTTGACGAAGAATTGGTGGCAAGCGGCAGAACTCCGGCTAGGATCACCGCGTAGATCGGCCAGGATCGGCCATGAGTGAGAATTAGTGGAGAGAGAGAGAGTGATTATTGAGAGAGAAAGTAGAGAGAGAGACTATAGTGTGTCAGTGATGATGTGACAGTGATCAGGAATTTAGAAAAACGTGTACAGTATAAATAATAAAATATTGAGTGGCAGACTGGAAATTAGGAGTAGATCTGGGGGTGTTCCCCAAGATAGGACAATGGCACTACTGTAAATAAATATAGATCTTGAGCTAATAGAAAATAACTTGTAACAGATTTTCAAATTCAAATTTTCAAATAGTTTTTCAAAATCAAATAGTTTTAACAGATTTTCAAAATCAAATAGAAAAGAAATTTTCAAATTCAAAATATCCAAACAGATTTAAAAACAGATTTAGCTAATCTCCTAATTAATTAATAACCAAATCATAACAAACTAACTAATTACCATAATTAGTTAATAATTCTCCTATCTGCCCATTTTTAACTAAAACAATTATTCTTCTTAGTTACAAATAAATAAATGATTACAAAAAATAGTTAATCAAAACTAATCTTTTCTTTTAGTTTAATACAATAAAAAAACCACAGAAAGAAAATAGTAAATATAACTTTTAACATAATGTCCAAAAATTAGTTTATAAACTAACAGTACTAATTCTTGAGAATAAGTTTATATATATATATATATATATATATATATATATATATATATATATATATATATATATATATATATATATATATATATTACTAGTCATTAATTAAAGAAAATTAGGATTTTTGAAAATAGATTAACTTGAGAATGGAATCGATTTGACTAATATTAACAGTTCTACTTAAAGCAAAGTAAAGATTCTTTTTAGAAAATATTTGAAATAATTCAAAATATATGAAAATAGGTTTAGGTAGTTACAAATCTACCCCCCTTGCAAAAATTTTGTCCTCAAAATTTTAAGGGTTTTGTAGAGTACAAAATCAAGCAAAATTTGTTAAAGACAATAAGAAAACTAAATAATTTATTTATGGAGTAAAATAACAAGGACTAACAAGTAGTCACTAGACAATATAAAAATAGTAAATACAAGAAAACTCAGAGACAAGCCTCAAAATAGGCAATACAAAAGAAATCTAGCTACTACAAGCAAGTAAGGAAGATAACGGTCCATCCGGCTGTGCTCCCTACTGCTACCGATCCTCAAAGGGTGGATCCTCCTGCTGCAGCTCTGGCACTGGTCCTTAACGAGTGAAAGCTGCTGGGCAATCTCTCACTTGGTGAGTGGCAGATCCACAAACCAAGCACTGCCCTAACTTCTTGCGGCATTCCTCGACACGGTGTCTCGGTCTCTTGCAGTAAGCGCAAGAAAAGTATATCGGGGTCTGAATCTGTCTCTGCTGCCTTGGTGATGTCAGAGCTTGAACATGAGGATGATGCTGATGATGAGGTGGCCTCTGCTGAGTGTCGGTCCGCTTCGGTGGACCCTGTGAACTGCTGGCGCCAATGTCTCGATCCCGCTTGAGCTTCGGGTCCATCTCCTTCTCTACTCCCTGAACAACTTTAAGGATGCTCGCATAGGTAGTAGCCTGGCTGATAGCCACTGCATGTCGTAACTCCCTGGTGAGGCTCTTCTTAAACTTCCAAGCCCTCTCCTGCGGTGTGCTAACTATGTTCTCCGTGAACCTACTGAGTCGGGTAAACTCCGAAGAATACTGAGCTACAGTCATACTCCCCTGCTGCAATGCCTCAAACTGCATCCGAAGCTCGTCCCGCTCCACATTCGGGAAGAACTTCTCCTAGAACAGCAGTTTGAAATCCTTCCAGAGAACTTGGGGTTCCGCCAACTGAGGCTCCTCCCTATACCAAGCTCTAGCAATGTCGAAAAGTTGTATGCTCGCAACCTCGACCTTCAGATCATTAGGAATCCTCGCCATCTTCAACGTTCGTTCGACGTTTTCTAGCTACTCATCTGCGTAGACTATCCCTTCATGGCCCCAAAAATCCATCGGGCAGAGGTTCTGATAGTCTCTGGCGGTCCCTGGCCTCGGTGCTGCTGGCGCTGGGGGTATCGGCGGTACTGGCAGAGCTGGTAGAGCTGGCTCCCTGACTCGGAGCACGTCCATGATCGTTGCCCAAAACTGCGTGGCTTGGTGGTTTTGTGCCTCCATGAACTGCTGGAACATGGCCATCATCTGAGTACCGTCGAATGTCATCGTCGAGGGAAGCGGCTGAGACGGAGGCGGTAGAAACTGCTCCTGCGTATCGGGTGCAGGCTGCTCGCTAGTCCCTGCATTTTTCGTGGCGACCATCCTGTAACAGAAAATAAATCGTTGATTGCTATGTCCTAAAAAAATCATAAAGTAAACCTAGAAAATCATAAGTAAATCAAATTTCAAATTTAAATATCAATAACCATAACCATTTTCCCATGGTTCCTATGCTGTGATGAGTTTTCCTTAGCTTCGCTGGTCCCCTAATAACACTTTATTACCTAAGTGTCATTAGGATAGACCTGCATGGGCCACCACTAAAAATATGTTACGACCTGCTCTCGAATAATCGGACACAAGTTGGACATGCCCAGCCTTCGTCGATGGACACGACGAAATAAGCTGTTCAATACTAAAGAAAACTCCAAGTCATAATGTAATGTAAACATCCACAGCTTTTATATATAGCGTTCCCAGAATAATCACCAATATCCATCAAGTCATTATACAATGTTATCCGGAGACAAATCCGATAAAATAAAATATACAATGAAGAAATCATAAAAAATACAAAATATAATATCA
This sequence comes from Iris pallida, assembly GCA_029216955.1. Classification (NCBI taxonomy): domain Eukaryota; kingdom Viridiplantae; phylum Streptophyta; class Magnoliopsida; order Asparagales; family Iridaceae; genus Iris; species Iris pallida. The sequence goes on along the minus strand of JANAVB010038020.1, from coordinate 157,383 downwards.
AGAAAAACAAAAATGAAATAAATCCCGCAATACCCAATGATATCATCATGCTCCATGTGGCCTCAAGCTCACCTGTAACGTATCCTATCAGGAAAAGAGCAAAGTACAACCCCGACAAGAACAATATACAATATAATCTGAACTATATAGTACAAGGTCAAACCAGAATACCAGAACTGAAAATGAAACTATGGTACCAGAATAAAATAAAAAACTGCAGGCAATAGACACGACAATCAATATGTAAGACGATGAACACGGCTATCAATAAACAAGACAATGAACACGATAATCAATGCATGTGTGATATTTTGAAATATTAAACTAATGTGTGACCGGCTAAGGACCACAATCAATCAATGCACAATCAATTCTACAAGATCCGGCTTCATCATACGTGAAGTATACGATTAGGCTATCCACAATACCTATTTTGGATGTCATCACACAAAAGCTAATATTTTCCCCAATCCTCGCAATAAATGATGACTCACAATGCAATGAACAAGGTACAAGACAATCGTGTGTATCTCTGTCCGATATGAGAACATGGCACATAAATATAAGACAGAAAGACAAAGTAAAAGTCGAGTCGGTGTACTTGCCTCGCCTTGGAAGCACGATAGTAGTACTGCATGGATGTAAAGGATCACCTGGTAGTTGTACAATTTGTTAGGGTTTAAATAACTAATATTGCTAACAAGTTACCCATAAACTAGCTAAAGAGAAATATACTAGCTAACCATTTAGTAGCTATTAAATATAATTTAGAAATATATATCTTAAACTAAATAGAAAGGAGTTTAAGTTTTTATAACAAAATATGCTATATAATATTTATTGCAACATTGAATAATCATTATTTCTTTGAAAATAACTATTAGTTAAAATAACATTTTACTAGGAGCAAATCTATATATAGATATAGATTACAAATTTACTAAATTAATTACTTTATGGAAATATTACTATAATATTGATAAGAGTGCAAATTTTCTTTTAGAAATTATATATAGATATATAGCTTGATCAAAAATAATATTTTAGAAAATATATATATTATAACTTTTTCCATATAGATATTAGTGGAAAATATTTAAACTATATTTTGCAAGGGAAACATTTATGGACAACATTTCTATTAGATAAAATATCTTCTTAGTTAATAATATTAAAAGAGTTCAATTATTGCTAATTAAAATATTAGCTAAAAGATACTAATTAATAAAGCTAAATATTATACTAACAAGTCTAAACATTAAATCTGGTTAACATTACAGAACAATATATAACTACATACTAATTAGAATATTACTAGGTTAAATTGTATTTAGCAATAAACTAACTAGCCATGCAAATAATAACAAAATTATGTTAGTGATAAAATCCCAGCCCAAAGACCTAGTTCTACTCCTGGCCCAATGCTCCTGGAATTCTGTTTATTATCCAGCCCACAGTACATAACAACTACAAATTCAACACAACTAACCAGCCCATACATCTACACTGGTTCAGTCCAGAACTAACACAACCCACAAAATGGCCCAAGCCCAGCCATTCTTCTGTTACTGCTCACTATTAATCCATTATTTCTCAGTTCACGAACAGCCCAACAGAGCAACCAGCCCAAACCAATATCTTCCAAACCCGGCCCAATTTAAACAAACCTAACCATAAAACCAATTCTTCTTTCTCTCTCTTCCATTCCATACTCCTTCAGCCGACAGAAGAATAGAAAAGTCCACATTCTTTTTCTTCTTCAACGTCTTCTCAAAAAAAAACCCTACTCCATTCCACAGCCGACTTCATCTTCTCCTTTCTCTCGGCTAGCAAACCCAAGTTCTATGTGAAAATCCCGAGCTCCTTCACTCAAGTGTCTTCACAACCGAACCCTAGTTCCTAGGTTTCCTTCCTCCAGTTCAAGCCCTCTTTCTCCACTCACAAACTTCTCAGCCGACATAGCAATCCCAAGTTTCTTCTTCCTTCTACAACCGTTCACAACTATACCCTAACCCTAGATGAAACCCTAATAGCAACTTCATCATCCCCAAATGTTCTCAGCTACAAAAGCCTAACTCCCAATCTCGAAACTCCAGAAGAAAATAAGAAAGAAAAGGGAGGTTCGAGAGAGAGAGGTGAACGCTCACCTCGAAGCACGGCGGATCTGGTCGGTGTCTCTCGGAAAGGACGGCGGCGGTGCTCTAGAGCTGCTCGATAAGGCGCGTGGTCTCCAAGCTGTCGAGAGGATCGGAGGAGACCGATCTAAGATCGAAAATGGTCGAGGATGGCTCGGCAACGGCAAGACCCGACGGTCCTCGGCGTGGAGGCTCCATAGAGGCGGTGGCGGATGTCAGTCTTCAGAGGCCAGCATCACTCCAGAGGTTCCTGAAGGGGCGGCTCAACCTTCGAGGACGTGGCAGTCGAGATGACAGCCTCGTTCAGAGTGTCGCCGACTAGTTCGCCGACAGATCAGGCTATAGTCGGCATTGGTGGTATGAATAATGATGACTCCGGCGGGTGACGGTGGTGCTCTGACTCCAGTGAGGATGGGGGTCAGAGTCGGCGGTGCTTGACGAAGAATTAGTGGCAAGCGGCAGAACTCCGGCGAGGATCACGGCATAGATCGGCCAGGATGGGCCAGGAGAGAGAATTAGTGGAGAGAGAGAGAGTGATTGTAGAGAGACGAAGTAGAGATAGAGACTGTAGTGTGTCAGTGATGATATGACAGTGATCAAAAATTTAGGAAAACGTGTACAGTATAAATAATAAAATATTGAGTGGCAGGCTAGTAATTAGGAGTAGATCTGGGGTGTTCCCCAAGATAGGACAATGGCACTACTGTAAATAAATATAGATCTGGGGCAAATAGAAAATAACTTGTAACAGATTTTCAAATTTAAATTTTCAAACAGTTTTTCAAAATCAAATAGTTTTAACAAATTTTCAAAATCAAATAGAAAACAGATTTTTAAATTCAAAATATCCAAACAGATTTAAAAACAGATTTAGCTAATCTCCTAATTAATTAATAACCAAATCATGATAAACTAACTAATTACTAGAATTAGTTAATAATTCTCCTAACTGCCCATTTTTAACTAAAACAATTATTCTTCTTAGTTACAAAAAAATAAATGATTACGAAAAATAGTTAATCAAAACTAATCTTTTCTTTTAGTTTAATACATCAAAACCCACAATAAGAAAACAGTAAATATAACTTTTAACATATTGTCCAAAAATTAGTTTATAAACTAATAGTACTAATTCTTGACAATAAGTTTATATATATCTATATATATTACTAGTCTTTAATTAAAAAAAATCAGGATTTTTGAAAATAGATTAACTTGAGAATGGAATCGATTTGACTAATATTAACAGTTCTACTTAAAGCAAAGTAAAGATTCATTTTAGAAAATATTTGAAATAATTCAAAATATATTAAAATAGGTTTAGGTAGTTGCAGGACTGCCTCGCTCCCATAGGTAAGAGAGAATGGTGTGCTTCCCGTGGGTGTGCGAACGGTCGTACGCCCATAGACATTCGCCTAACTTCTCATTCCAGTCGCGTTTGTTAGAAGAGACGACTTTCTTGAGCAGCTTGATGATAGTTTTGTTGAATGCCTTGGCTAGTCCATTAGCCGCTGTAGGATGTAGAAAATTATGACACGCTGTCATTTTCATCCATACGCTTAAAGACAGATGTCAGTTGAAGCCATACGCTCAATTCAGAGTTGTACGCTCATTCAAAAGCCATACGCTCAGTAAATATTTATTATTTACTGAAGTGACAGCACAGCATATGTTTAAATGAGGAATGAATCTGATACTTCATCTTTCGTGCAAAGACAGCTGTCACGAGAAAAGTAACCGTCGTATAGGTTTTCGAAGAGTCAGTTTTGTCTTTTACGAGGACAACTCAGCAGCCTTCATAAATACAAAAGCCATCATTACTGTCAGTTTTGACAGTCTGTCAGCCGTCAAATCTGCAGTCACGACGCTCGAGAAGATTTTGTCAGCTATGGGAAGATATGGTGTACCAAAGAAGATTGATGATAGCCACGTGGCCACTTCTCCAGTGAGCGTATCGACCTCACATGACTCCTTCTTCACCCAGTCAAGTGAGCGTATGGACCTCACATGATTCCTTGCTAACCAAGTGAGCGTATGGACCTCATATGATTCCTTGCTTAACCAAGCGAGCGTATGACCTCACATGACTCCTTGCCCATAAAGTGAGCGTATGGATTTCCTATGGCACTACGCTGTCCAAGTCAGCGTATAACTCTCCTTCAACGAGGCAGCGTATTACAGCAACCATATCCAGGATTACAGTCAACACACGTTCTCACGTGTCCTGTACCAATTATCCACTTCTCTAGAAGTTATGCAACGTGGCATCCAGGCCATCAATCTCTCCTGAACATGCTCCACTACTTTCAACCGCACGCTAATGTGTCTCCATCAAAATTTGCCACGCGTCCCTGCAGTTATGCACACGTCAAGTAACTACCTGAGCGTATGCTTAAGGACAGTTATCCTGAACTCTATAAAAAAGAGTTTCTTCATCTTCATCAGAGACTACAGTCAATTTCAGAGAGAACAGAGAGATTGCCCAGTTGCTGTCCAAGTTCTTCAAAGTTCGAGTCTTCTTCATCGCATCGTCCAAGGGATAAAGTAATCGCCTTCTAGATTAGATTCCTACAGTTGTAATTTTCTCAGATACAAAATAAATAAAGTGAATTTATTTATGGAAAACAAATTGGCGACTCTGCTGGGGAATGTTGTCTCCTCCAATGAGATAGCAACAACTCAATGCGATACCTCGTCGATCGGCTTGACGAAGAAGACGATGGTTGTACAATTCGACCAATCGGCTTATGAAGAAATGCTCAAGGCGAAGGAGGGCCGCACTGCTTCCTCCGCTCTTCCTGTTGCCAAGAAGAAGGGACACTCCGTCTATGTCCCTAAGTCTTCTGCAGCAATCCGAGACGCTTCTGTCACTTCTCATGCTGACAAGAACACGTCTTCAACTTCCATGAAGCACACTTCGGCTTCTCGGAACACGGCAACAATGGTTTCCCCTAGTCACGCTGACAAAATTGGTTCTTTAACCAAGTCAATGTGTCCAAGGAAAACCATCTCTGGACATGTCAAAGTCCCTTCTCCTTCTATTCTTACGACAGCAGTCGGCTCTTTAGCCATTGATGACTCTGAGCGTATGGCATTCAAAGGGCAGCGTACGGCAAAGACAGCGTACAAAAGCCAACATCAGGCAGCGTACGCTGAGCCAAAGCCAGTGTATGCTAATAAAAAGGTAGCGTATGACCAGAAATCCAAACTGAAGTCAGCGTATGCTAACAAATACAGTCCTTTGACTGTTTCTGAAAATCAAATTGGGGGTTCTCTTCCACAGAACATACAAATGATTCCCCCTCAACTTGCACATCTTGTGCCAACCAAGGAGAAAGACTCTTTAGTCAACTCCTCTACTCCTAAGGTCTTTACCTCTGGAGTTAATTTGACTAGTACTCTTACTAGATCAAACAATGGAAAACGCCTTTTGGCTAACTCCTCCAAAGATGGATTATTACCGACTCCTAGTCGGAATAATACTCATCTTCCTTCTCTCAAAATTTCTCGATCTGAGAAAGGCAAATTACAAGTATCCAAGACTGATATCAAAGTCAAATCTCCCACGGATCTTCGTAATAAGCTTAATCAGAATCGGTTCGGTTCCACTGAGACAAGTATATTAGACCCTGATGCAGAATATGCCAAGAACTATGTGGCTCAAATTAATCAGTCTTTATACACTCAGGAACCAAGAAGACAGAAGAACAAAAGACAAGTTTCTACACAGAAACTATCTTCAAATACTTCCCAATTTGTTCCTACAGATCTCCGAGAATATTTGCAAAATAAATAGAGAATTGACACTCCATCTGGCTATGACATTGCCCATATTCGCCATGAAAAGCATGGTTGTGACTTCCAACCTTGGGTTGTCATCCAATGTTGTTGTTCACCAAAAAGACAATCTGTTTTCGAACGGATTCAATATGAACCAATGTTGGATGAAGATGAACCTCTTTATGCTTCTGTCAACATGACTTCCAGAAACATTGGGGGTAGCATACGGTCTGATGCTATATCAGACTCTGAAGATGGTGTTTATCTCGGCACTCGATCCAGGACCGGAGCCTTGACCAGAGCCTCTTCTTCTTCTCATCCAAGTGGTAATCCGGAGATCACAGAAGACTTCCTTGGAGAGTTCAATTTTCCAGTATTGACTCCTGTAAAAAGCCCTGGGAAAGATACTGATTCACACAGTAATAATTCAGAACAGACTGTTTCATCATCTATTTCTCGAATGATTACCACTTACATGGCAGAAAGTGATCATGAACCTTCGACTAGCAATGAGGCTCATGAACAGAGGATTTCTTCTTTAGAACAACAATTGCGAGCTATGGCAGATACATTGAGTGCTATGCACACTCTAATGCAGGCTCAACAACAGACAGCACCACCAGTGGTATTGAATACCCCTGTTGTTCCAAACCCCGAACCCTCTACTATTCCGGGGGTACAATCTAATATTCCTGTACAAACCACCCCAAGTCACTCTGGAGCTGGGGGTGGTACATATGCTGCAGTTCCTCCTCCCAATTACACTCTACAAGCCACAACTCCACAATCTTCGGGAGTTATCTCTGAAGAATTGAAGAATCTCAAAACTCAATTCGAGGCATTCAAACAGAAGGATGGTTTACAAAGGTTAGGCATCAAACAGCCTTATCCGATAGAATGGAAGCAGGTATCGTATCCACCAAAATACAAACCTCCGACCATCTCTTTCTATGATGGGACAACCTCTCCAAGTCAGTTCATTAATCATTTTGAAGTAATGACTGATCAATTGCAACCAAGTGACGCTCTCCTTACTCGGGTGTTCATTGGATGTCTCAAAGGAACGGCTTATGAATGGTATAGAAGTCTCCCTGATGGGTGCATTACCTCATTTGCCGGTTTTAAGCAAATGTTTCTTGAACGATTCTACGAAGGGCTCAATGATATGACCATGTCGGCCCTCATAAGAATCAAACAGAAGAATAATGAGACCACTGAGGAATTCATTGAGAGATTCAGAAGAGAAGCCCTCAAAATGCCTTTTGGAACTCCCGATGCTGTTACGATCGACACTTGCAAGTCGAACCTCTTACCAATTATCAGCATGTGGACAGGGTCCACTCAGTTCCAAGATTGGCCTTCATTCATCGTCAGTGCCAAGGCTGCCGAGGTCAGTGCTGAGACCTTTAAGGGTCTGGGGGTACAAATGGCTCCCAAAGAATCAAATCAGAATGCTAGCAATAGTACTCGACCCAACAATCGCAAAGGGAAAGAAGCTCTTGAAGTCAATCTCCAAAACAGTAGTCAAGAGGTAAAGACTACCCAAGCTACTTCAGCTCCAACAAATCAACAACAGAGATCTCCTCGGCCGAAAGAAGAATATTCTTTCGATGATGACGATGTTCAGGGTATCTTTGAATGCTTACTCAAAGGTAATAAGATTCAATTGCCAGAAATTAAAAAGCCTGATGAAGCCAATAAGACAGATCATCCAAAATACTGTCCATATCATAGAATATTGGGTCATACAATCCGGTCTTGCTATGTATTAAAAGGGAAGATTCAAGAGATGATTAAATCAGGAGCTGTGACATTAACACCCAAAGACAAAACAGTCACAGCAAATGTAATTTTAATGCAGTTCGGTGACTTCCCTCCCTTAAAGGTGGAAAGTGGGATTGTTCCTATCCCCAAAGCAACTCTCGAAGTTGTAAACATCCCACCAGCACAGAATGACGGACTTGTTCCTGTCACAACTAAGAAGGGAGAGACCATGTGGATTCACCCGGATTTAATGGCGGAGTTTGAAACGTCTTCCTCTTCTCCTCGGAAGATTTCTTCATCTAAAAAGAAGTTCGGGAAGACTAAGTCATGCAATGTGACTTCTAGTTTCACACCCGATTTTTATCTAACCTCTACTTTCATCTCAGCAGGAAATTCACTCTCTACGAAGATAAAATCTGTACCTCAAATTGAAGATAGGTACAAACCTGCTTTTCATTTATACAGTTCACAATCTCGTGAATTGATGGCGAAGATGGGTTATGATTTAGCCACTGCCCCAGGTTTGAACTCAGGCAAGGGACTCCGAGCACCTTTGGCCATCACCATGAGACATAATCAATCTCGTGTTGGCCTTGGTTTCTGGAATGAAGCTTTCATCAAACATAAAAGAACCAAGAGCAAAATAAAGAATTGCAGCATGGTTTCCATAGACCTTGAACCAGAATCTGAAGTTGAAGTTCATGCTGGAACTCGGTCAGGAAAAGTATATTTGAAAGATTATGCTGAAGTTCCTGAAGAAATTTCTGACGTTCCTCCGGCTACAGCTTCAACTCCAGTCTCTACTGAAGAGCCTTTAAATGCTCCTGTTGAGACAGTTCCTTCTAAACCAACAGCAGCTGACAAAGGCAAACAACAAGTCCACTTCGACAAACCATTGAAGAAGTCATCTCCTACAGGACTTGAAAAGCCTTATAATTTTGATATATTGGCTCAACTAGCCAATACACCAGCTAAATTGTCAATCTTCGAGCTCTTACGTCTCTCTAAAGAGACTCGAGAAACTTTAAGTGAAGCACTGCTGCAAGCAGAAACCTGCTTAACTCTTCTCAAGAAGTTGGAAACAGAACCTGTTTCTCATTGCCATAATGTATTGGAATTTATTCCAAACATTACCTTTACGCAGGACGATATGCTGCTAGAGGATAATCGACATGACCGTCCTTTATATCATACAGGATATATTGATTCTATGAAGGTTGATCGTTTATTGATTGATCCAGGATCCGCTCTCAGTATTATGCCAAAGGCTATGTTAGATGCATTGAAGATACCTGTGCATAGTCTCTCCAGCACTATCACTACTATCTTGCAATTCAATCAAGGAAAAAGTGAGCCTTTAGGCAAGATTCGCCTTAAATTTCAAATAGGCGATCTTCGTACTAAGGTTACTTTTTACATCATCGACAATCATGGTTGCTCATACAATGCTCTATTAGGAAGACCATTCTTGCATGAACATAATGTCGTTCCTTCAACCCTTCATCAGTGCTTCAAATATGTTGATGATAATGGAGAGGTTCAAAAAGAAGTGGCAGATCTTTACCCATTCAAAGGAGTCGAAGCTTACTTCAATGACGCTCGCATGTACAAAGATGAATACTCGAAAGTCTTGCAAGCTATGGATAATGAAGATGAGACATCCAAAGTTGACACTTTTGTTATTCCTGTAAAAGGGCGTATCACTCCTCCGCAGTCTGTTAGATCATCCGAAGAAGGCTCACTGATAATTTCGGTCAGTAGACGTACTACTTCATCATCTGCCCAGGGCTCACTGATAATTCCTGTCAGTGGACGCACTACTGCACCATCTTCCCAAGCTTCACAAAGTTCGCTGATCATTCCTGTCAGTGGACTCATCACTCCCCCTCCATCTTCTCAGGCTAGATCAGATACTCTAGTCATTCCAGTCAGTGGACGTATTACTTATCTACGGTCTTCTTCAAGGGAGCTCACCTCTTCTGAGCCTTTTGTTATCGATCTTAATCGAAACAAAAATTCTAACTGTTCTTCTTCTTCCCCCTTTGTCGTTAATCTGACTAAGTCTGATAAGGCTCAGCCTTCTGTTGTAAATACAGCATCTAGTATTAATGAAGCATCTCCTTTGCAGTATATTGATGTTTGTGGTTATGTACAAAGTTATTTACAATTGCTAAATAGCTTAGAGCCACTAACTATAGGGGTTGTTCAAGCTCTTCATACAGACGTATCATTAGACTCTATACAGAAATCATACTTTGTGGTCCCCAGTCGAAAGAAGGGAGAAAATCCAATATTTTTCTATAAAGGACCTCAGAATCCTCCTAACTTGGAAGAAGATGACATAAACGATGATACTGGAAGGTTACAACTGCGTCGCTACAGTCAACAATCCAAAAATATCATCAAAAATATGGGTTATGACTTTAGAACCAGTCTCAATAATGGGAAAGGAAGAAGAATGCCTGTTCGAATTCCTCCATTAAAATACGGAAGGACAAAATGTGGTTTAGGTTACATTGCTCCTACTTCCTTTATCAACATAGTCCATGAAGAGTCAAAATTCAATAAAGACGAACAATCTGAAGATGAACGATCTGAGTCTTCTGATTCTCTCTCTTGGGATTCTGACACGAGTATTGGCGATCTTTATCGCTCTATTCTATCCATCAATATGGTCTCTGTTGATGGCCCACATGAAAATGATGAAGATGAGGATGATTTTGAAATATCACCCAAATCAGAACAATGGGCTCAAAGATTAGATGATCAATAGGAATTCAGGTTCGAGCAGAGGGAACCTCCTACCGAAGATAAACTGATCCAAATTGATGTTGGTGAAGAAGGTTCTCCTAAACCAATATTCATCAGTGAAAGTCTTTCAGAAACAGATAAGCAAGACATGATCAAGCTTATTCGTGATTATATCGATGTCTTCGCTTGGAGCTACGAGGATATGCCAGGACTAGATTCGAAGATCACAATGCACAAGCTTAATATTATGCCAAATGCTAAACCGGTCAAACAGCAACAGCGACAATTTCGTCCAGACATTATGGATGTAATTGAAGCTGAAGTCAACAAGCTTATGGCTTCCGGATTTGTCAGAGAGGAACAACATCCTGACTGGGTGGCTAACATTGTTCCTGTCCTTAAAAAGACTGGCAAGATCCGAGTCTGTATAGACTTTTGCGATCTCAATGCAGCTTGTCCTAAAGACGAGTTTCCTCTTCCAATTACTGATGTCATGATCGACAATACATGTGGTTTCGAACGAATGTCATTTATGGATGGGTATTCGGGATACAACCAGATCAAAATGTTTCCAGATGATGAAAAACACACTTCCTTCAGAATGCCGATCGGTACATACTGTTATACAGTGATGCCGTTTGGTCTCAAGAATGCAGGAGCAACATATCAACGAGCAATGAGCACTATATTTCGCGAACATCTCCGAAAAATAGTCGAATGCTATGTTGATGATATTGCAGTCAAAAGTCGACGAAAGGAGGATCATATCCAAGATTTGAAGACTATCTTTGATTTAATGCGTCAGCATCAACTTAAAATGAACCCTACTAAGTCCTTCCTGGGCGTCTCTAGTGGTAAATTTCTCGGCTTCGTCATTACCGCTAAAGGTATACACGTGGATCCCGAGAAGATCAAAGCCATCCAAGAGATGTGTCCTCCACGCACCTTAAAAGAGCTACGAGGATTTCAAGGAAGAATTGCTTATATCAGGAGATTCATTTCCAACTTATCAGGACGCTGCAGACCATTCCACAAACTTCTGAAGAAAGGTGTATCTTTCATCTGGAACGAAGAATGTCAAAAAGCATTTGATGACATCAAACAGTACCTCATGAACCCTCTAGTTTTGGTACCTCCCGTCTCGGGAATACCATTTCTTCTATATGTTCGAGCTATGGATCATTCTCTTGGTGCATTACTCGCCCAGAAAAATAAAGATGGTCATGAACAGGCCATTTATTATCTCAGTCACACAATGACGGGTGCTGAACCGCGTTATTCTCCAATCGAGAAAGAATGCCTAGCATTAATGTTTGCTGTTCAGAAAACGCGACATTATATTATCGGTCAAACGATTCATGTCATTTCCAGAGTGAATCCCATCAGGATTATGATGAAAAAACCTGGTATTCTCAACTCCAGACTAGCTAATTGGGGAATCTTGTTAGCCCAATATGACATGCATTATATTCCTCAGAAGTCAGTTAAAGGACAGGCTCTTGCTGATTTTCTAGCAGCTCATGCAGTCCCAGAAGATTCTAAATTATATGATGAGATTTCCGATGAAGTTCTGGATTCAAATATGGTTTCTGAAGAAGTTCCTACCTGGCGTCTATTCTTTGATGGAGCATCTAGAATAGGTCCTAACGGCAATATTGTCGCCGGAGTTGGAATTATTCTTGTATCCCCAGAGGGATTAACTATTCAGAGGGCTTATTCTCTAGATCAATCATGTTCAAATAATGTTGCAGAATACAATGCGTTGCTCATTGGTCTTCAACTCGCTAAACATCTGGATGTTCAATATTTAGAAGTTTATGGAGACTCTAAGCTTATCATCAATCAGATCAGAGGAACGTATGAAGTTCGTCATCAAGATTTGATACCTTATCATCGAATAGCACTCTCTATGGCCTCCTCCTTTGAAGGTTTCTTTATTGAACATGTTCGACGAGCCTATAATGCAGAAGCTGATGCTTTGGCTAATCTTGCTGCTGTATTAGCCATACCAATCAGACGTCAGCAAGTGATAGTGGTTTATAATCGAGAACTATTCTGCGTTGAAAATAATCTGGCTTTGGCTTTTTCCCTAATCCAGACGAAGATTCTCTCAACTTTGATGCTGAATTAAAGTTTGACAAAATGTCCTTGTCTTCTTCCGATTCTACTATGAAATATGTCTTTTCCAACAAAATAGACACCGTAACTGAAGACTGGAGACGTCCGTTTCTGGACTTTGTGTTGTATGACATACTTCCTGATAACCCGAGTGAAGCAGCATCTATCCGGCGCCGGTCTCTCAGATTCTATTATAATCATATTACGAAGACACTATATCGTCGAGCCTATGATGGTCTTCTCATTCGATGCATCGCCGGTGAAGAAGCACAACAGATAATCCGTGAAGCACATGATGGCGTCTGCGGAGCTCACCAGCCAGGTCCAAAACTTCAAGATCGTATCCGACGTATGGGTTATTATTGGCCCACGATGGTAGCTGATACTATTCAATATGCTCGGAAATGTAAAGCCTGTCAAATTCATGCAGACTTTATCCATCAACCATCGGAGTTCTTACACCCAACAGTGGCATCATGGCCCTTTGAAGCTTGGGGCATGGACGTCATCGGTCCTATCAATCCACCATCATCAAAAGGACATCGGTTTATTCTAGCAATAACTGATTACTTTTCTAAATGGGCTGAAGCAATCCCGTTATCTGAAGTCAAGACTTCTAATGTTATCAACTTTGTCAAAAATCATGTCATCTATCGATTTGGAGTTCCTCGGCATATTATCCATGATAATGGACCACAGTTCGTCAACCAGAAATTTACTCGGTTCTGTGATGATCATCGGATTAATAATCTGGCTTCTACAGCATATAATCCAGCAGCCAATGGACTAGCAGAGGCTTTCAACAAAACAATCATCAAACTCTTGAAAAAGTTCGTTTCTTCCAATAAACGTAACTGGAGTGAGAAGCTTGGTGAATGTTTATGGGCTTATCGCACCACAGTTCGCAATGCGACCGGATGTACACCTTTCTCTTTGGTATATGGGTGTGAAGCTGTTCTTCCCCTCGAGATACAAATTCCTTCTTTGAGAATTGCAATCTCCAATGAATCTACGACAGAGAATAATGATCGACTTCGACTTCAAGAGTTGGAAGCTCTAGATGAAAAACGATTGTATGCGCAACAAAATATCGAGCTATATCAAGCCCGAATCTCAAAAGCTTTTAATCGGAAAGTCAAAGTCAGAACATATCAAAAGGGAGAATTGGTCCTTACTGTCAAACGTCCGATGACCATGACACATATGAGCAAAGGCAAATTTGACGCGAAATGGGAAGGCCCATTCGTAGTAAACAAAGTCTTCTCTAATGGAGCATATCAGCTTGCCTCTATGGACGGGAAAGTCACGATGATGCCTATCAATGGCAAATTCTTAAAGAAATATTATGTATAAATAATATTTTCATTACTCCTCAGCAAGTGTAAAATCAAAAATTTATTCTTCTCTACAAAAGCTATTTCGATGTCATTATCCCCAGCGGAAACTGATATTCTACCATGTATCATTTTCCCAGAGAATTTGATATTTTGTCTTATTAGATTCCCAGTGGATTTAATAAAGATCTTGTATAGAAAATCATGTCCATATCACCTCTGAATTTTCTATCTCAGTATGTACCATATTCTATGAAAATGATATCTTGTCCTTTTGATTTCTGGGTCTAAAGATCAGTGAATAAAGGCAAAATAATATAAAGCAGGAAGGATACATCATAAACAAAGTTTCCTTAAACAGAGTTTATTTGAGACAAATTCTTCAAGAAGTACATCATCATGGAAGATCACTGGTATCCCTTTCGTACTTGGGACGAGGACCACATACATAATTAGCAAAAGAATTGAATACATCATTTCCTGACCGCACCAAGAACTGACAGGCAGCCAGCCTCATTGCTTCTTCTTCTTCGGTTTCTCCTTGTTCGACCAGGAAATCCAAGATATCTTTCGGCAGCTTGGGAGCAGACGAGCTTTCGCCCGTCTCCTTCTTTTGTGGAGTCGAGTGCTCTTTAGCATTTTCATCGACTTTGGAGACGACTTCAGTTTTCTTCGTGTTCTCTTCGGAAGACATTTTGAATAAAGGATAAAATACAATCCTTCTATTCAAATATATGCTCTATTTATAGGCATATGGTTACAAGGATCGAAGGGACGTATTCTTTCCCGATATTCAGTTCATCCATTCATTTCTCACATTCATCCGACGTTTCACATGTTCATTAATACTTGACGGTTCGTCCGTTCATTTATTACATTCACTCGACAGTTCATCTGTTCTTCATTTCCTAAACGGTTCGTCCGTTCATAATCTTCTATCAATTCATTAAGTGGGAATTCGTTATTGATCACGTTTTCATAACCTCTGAATCAATTCCGAATCTACTTACTCATTTGTCATGTTTTGACCTCTGCATAGAAATCAATCTATTTTCTTTCGAGTTCCTATATATTATCACGTCCATAATACCTCTGATAATATCATATACTCTAAAACAGAAAAGATGATTTTATTATCTATCATGTCCACAATTCATCCACAAACACAAATCATTGAGCATAGAAGAATTGTCATTTCCATTCCCATTTCACCACAAAAAGTCTATTACATTTTCTTAGACTTTCTTACAAATCATAATGGAAATCTATTATGAAAGTCAAAAAATTGAATTCTCTCGGTTTATATAATAGAGCTTGCTGGCTGTTCATATTCTTCCATCAGATTCAATCAATCTCGAAAAATGAAGAGTCATCATGACATTTAATGAACTAATGCCAGCGTGTCAGGACTCATTCCCACTTTCTATTCAAAGTAATTTCGAACTTTTGAAACTCATAAAGTTCGAAAACTTTGAAGGGGGTCTTGTAGGATGTGGAAAATTATGACACGCTGTCATTTTCATCCATACGCTTAAAGACAGATGTCAGTTGAAGCCATACGCTCAATTCAGAGTTGTACGCTCATTCAGAAGCCATACGCTCAGTAAATATTTTATTATTTACTGAAGTGACAGCACAGCATATGTTTAAATGAGGAATGAATCTGACACTTCATCTTTCGTGCAAAGACAGCTGTCACGAGAAAAGTAACCGTCGTATAGGTTTTCGAAGAGTCGGTTTTGTCTTTTACGAGGACAACTCAGCAGCCTTCATAAATACAAAAGCCATCATTACTGTCAGTTTTGACAGTCTGTCAGCCGTGAAATCCGCAGTCACGACGCTCGAGAAGATTTTGTCAGCTATGGAAAGATATGGTGTACCAAAGAAGATTGATGATAGCCACGTGGCCACTTCTCCAGTGAGCGTATCGACCTCACATGACTCCTTCTTCACCCAGTCAAGTGAGCGTATGGACCTCACATGATTCCTTGCTAACCAAGTGAGCGTATGGACCTCACATGATTCCTTGCTTAACCAAGCGAGCGTATGACCTCACATGACTCCTTGCCCATAAAGTGAGCGTATGGATTTCCTATGGCACTACGCTGTCCAAGTCAGCGTATAACTCTCCTTCAACGAGACAGCGTATTACAGCAACCATATCCAGGATTACAGTCAACACACGTTCTCACGTGTCCTGTACCAATTATCCATTTCTCTAGAAGTTATGCAACGTGGCATCCAGGCCATCAATCTCTCCTGAACTTGTCCACTACTTTCAACCGCACGCTAATGTGTCTCCATCAAAATTTGCCACGCGTCCCTGCAGTTATGCACACGTCAAGTAACTACCTGAGCGTATGCTTAAGGACAGTTATCCTGAACTCTATAAAAAAGAGTTTCTTCATCTTCATCAGAGACTACAGTCAATTTCAGAGAGAACAGAGAGATTGCCCAGTTGCTGTCCAAGTTCTTCAAAGTTCGAGTCTTCTTCATCGTATCATCCAAGGGATAAAGTAATCGTCTTCTAGATTAGATTCCTACAGTTGTAATTTTCTCAGATACAAAATAAATAAAGTGAATTTATTTATGGAAAACAGCCGCAGGGTTGTAAGCCGTTGACCTCATATTCTGAATTTGGTTCTTATCATAAAATTGATGTAACGCATGGCTTACGAACTGGGGGCCATTGTCGTGGATAATCCTCCTAGGAACTCTGAAGCGGTAAATGACGTGGTGCTTGATAAACTGATTACGTTGGAGGTTCACTTCTATCAACGGTGCTGCTTCTGTCCATTTAGAGAAATTGTCCGTGATGGCGAGGATAAACCAGTGTCCTTTGGAGGAGGGCGGGCTGATCGGCCCAACGATGTCTATTCCCTATGCCTCGAATGGCCAAGAGGCCACCGTAGGGTGTAGATATTCTAAAGGTTGGTGGATGAAGTCAGCATGAAACTGACACGCTCGACACTTTTTTGTATATTCTACGGCGTCTTCCATCATGGTGGCCCAATAATAGCCCATGCGGCACAGTCGGTCTTGTAGCTTGGGACCAGGCTGATTGGCTCCGCAGGTCCCATCATGCGCCTCTCGGAGTGTCTCTTGCGCCTCTGTTTTAGACAAACACCGTAGGAGGAGTCCGTCGTATGAATGACGATACAACATTTTGGTGGCTATGTCATAGAAGAATCGGAGTGAGCGTCTTCTGACAGAAGCTGCTTCCTTTGGGTCTTCAGGCAGGATCTTGTAGACTACGTAGTCTATGAATGGGATTCGCTAATCTTGAGTGTCAGTATCTATTTGTAGCGAGTAGCTTTGACATATACGTAGAGCACTCTTTGAACAGACTAGCTCCCGGCCCATCACCGTAACGATATATTGGGGCCCAATGGGGGCAGCCAGCGAAGTAGCGAGACCAGCTAGGGTGTCTGTCTCTAAGTTTTACAAGTACGATACATGTTCTATAAAGAACCCTGTAAAGGTGGAGATGAGGTCGATCGTCGCCTGGTGGTAGGGGATCAGGTCTTCATGTCGAACCTCGTACTGCCTTCGAACCTGGCTGATCATTAACTTAGAGTCTCCATAGGCCTCGATATAGTCAACCCCCAGCTGTTTAGCAAGTTGGAGCCTAATGATGAGAGCGTTATACTCTGCAGGATTATTGGTGCATGACTCCATGAGGGAATATACGCGATTGATAACCAGACCTTCGGGAGTGATGAGGACGATCCCGACCCCTGCGACGATATCACCTTTTGGTCCCGTTCTTGAGGCTCCGTCGAAGAACATGTGCCAAACTTAGTTGTCTGAGACTGTATTGGACTCCAAAACTTTGTTAGGAATCTTTTCGTAGAGTCTTAATGTCTCTGGCACAGGATGTGCTGCCAAGAAATTTGCTAGCGCTTAACCTTTGACTGCCTTCTGCGAGACGAACACCATATCATAGGGAGTCAGAAGGATTGCCCACATGGATAATCGTGATTTTAATGCCCCTGGCTTGGTCATGAGGACTTTGAGGGGATTGATTCTGGACATGACATAGATTGTCTGTCCAGTCACATAGTACCGCGTCTTCTGGATAGCAAAGAGAAGGGCGAGACACTCTTTCTCAACATGATTATACTGATGTTTGGCTCCAATCATGGTTCGACTGAGATAGTATATCACCTGTTCGTGGCCTTTACTGTTCTTTTGGGCTAGTAAGGCACCAAGATAATGGTCCATAGCTCGAACGTATAGCAGAAAGGGCTTTCCCACGACTGATGCTACTAGTACGGAAGGACTGTTGAGGTACTTTTTGGTGTCATCGAACGCGTATTGGCATTCTTCGGTCCATACAAAGGAGATCCCTTTCTTCATTAACTTGGTGAAGGGTTGACATTTACCGAAAAGATTCGCTATCAATTTTCTGATATACGCCAAGCGCCCTTGCAATCCTCGAAGCTCTCAAAGATTTCTTGGAGAAGCCATGTCCAGAATTGCCTTAGTCTTCTCTGGATCGATGTGAATCCCCTTTGCTGTGATGATGAAGCCTAAAAACTTGCCCATGGAAATGCCTAGGAAGGACTTGGTCGGATTCATCTTCAGTTGTTGCGTTTATATTAGATCGAACATCATCCGTAGGTCGTCTAAGTGGTTGGACTTGTCCTCGCTCTTAATGGAAATATCATCGACATAACACTCCACCGTATTCTGAAGATGCTTGCAGAATATCGTGCTCATAGCCCTTTGGTATGTTGCTCTCGTGTTCTTCAGTCCAAAGGGTATTACCGTATAACAGTACACCCTTTTGGAGTCTGGAATATTGTATGCTTCTCGTCTTTGGGGTGCATCTTGATCTGGTTGTAGCCGAAGAAACCATCTATGAAAGAAATACGCTCGAAGCCACAAGTGTTGTTAATCATCATATCAGAGATCGGGAGGGGAAATTCATCCTTAGGATAAGCTGAATTAAGATCCCTGAAGTCTATGCAAATTCATATCTTCTCGTTATTCTTGGTGACCGGGATAATATTTTCCATCCAATCTGGATGTTTCTCTTCATGGATGAAGCCACTCTCGATGAGTTTGTCGACTTCTTTCTCGATAGCATCCATGATATTTGGGCAAAATCGACGATGTTGTTGCTTAACAGGCTTGACGTCGAGCAAGATATTGAGGCGATGCATGGCAACCTACGAGTATAGACCCAGCACATCCTCGTAGCTCCAGGCAAAGACGTCGATGTATTCTCGGATAAGTCGTATCAGAGATTGCTTATCTTTTTCTGTCAGACTCTTGGTGATGAAGATGGGCTTAGAGGAGGAGTCGTTTCCCAATTCGACCTGAATGACTTCATCTTCTGTGGGAGGTTCATGCTGCTCGAAATGCGGTTCCCATTAAGACCCCAGGCATTGAGCCCCAGGTTCATCTTCGATGTACTCGACCGCCTGGTCTTCATCTTCGACTAGAGGGCTTGCAGAGGCCATATTAACTGACATCATCCTTTTGAAGACCTAGCCGGTACTGGTATCGGAGTCCCAGGTTGAGGAGTCAGAAGAGTGTGGGTGTATCATGACTTCTGTCTTCGAGCCTTCTGAAGTGGAAGTGGGCGTAGTATAACCCAACCTCCGACGGGTGCACTGGTAATAGTTTTAGGCCTTTCCCTTTGGAGCTTGAATCCGTAAGGGAAGGCACCGAACTTTATCATAGTTGAGCCCTTTGTTGTTGTTCAGGTTGTAACACATCTTCTATATGAGGTGTTTGGCCTGAGTAGCATAGCGGTAGAGCTGCATCTTGCCGCTGTCGGATTCTGAATCTTCGGGAGCTAGTCGCTGATGATACTCAACTCGACCAAAGATGATGGGTTTCTCTTCTTTCCTCCTTGCTGGAACGAAGAAGTAGGCACCCCGGGAGGGAAAAACTTGGCTCACACATGTTGGTGGTTGTCACTTGCGTTCGCATCTTACATAGAGAGTTGTCTAGGAAATATCTAGTGTTCCAATATGCACAAGAGTAATTCGAAGACAACTTTCTATTAATAAAATGAGAGATTTCATCCTGGGAGATTACATCATCAAAAGAGTATGCTACCGTGTTGGCGTCGATGTAGTCTCCTAGCTCCTCATCGATGAAAACTAGGGCTGTCAAGGGAGGAGGGGGAGGACGCTTCCCTTTTAGTTTGATCACCAAAGGGGTCGCGGTCGGTGGCTCCTGCGCCTTCGTGGTCGGCCTTGGAGACCTCTGAGGTAGCCTTATTCGCATAGGCACATGGCCATCATCTGACGTTACTGAGGGTAAAGGTGGTGCTCTGCCTCGGAGCTTGACGACGAGAGGCGTAGACACCTTAGGGGGTCTTCCCTTCAGTCAAACATTTAGAGGTTCTTTGGCAACCGCTGCGCTTCTAGAGGCCGTCTTTACCTCATCATCAGCATCATTACTCTCATCGTCCCAAGGGACTGACTTTTATACATCAGCATCCGTATAATATGCTTCAAGTCCCCAGAACGGGTCGATGTCAACGAACTCGGTCTTGATAGTCTCGTCGCTGGCCACGTACTTCATGCACTGATGGAGGGTGGAAGGAACGGTCATGTACTCATGGATCCGTGGTCGTTCTAACAATATATTGTAATTTATGTCAGCATCGATGAAGTAGCAAGTCACTTCGGTATGGAGATCGCCGATTTGGCACTTCAAGCGAATTTTGTCCAGAGGCTCGCTCTTTCCTGCATTGAAGCTACTGATTGTTGTGTTTGATGTAGTCAGCCGATGCATCAAAATCCCTAGAGTTTAGAGCAGACTCCTTGGGATGATGCTGAAAGAGGAGCCCGGGTCGATGTAGATACGATCGACTTTAATGGCACCGACATGCCCTGTGTAGTACAGAGCCTTATTATGCTGATTGTTCTTCAGTAGCATGTCTTATTGGGTGAAGGTGATACTGGGATCACTTTGACCACGCTGTGATAATGTGGGCAGGTCGTAGGGTCTTTCTTTCGTGGTCGCACCTGAGTGATGAAGGACTCAACGTTCTGCAAGGCTTCGCTAAGCACATCCCGGGTCTCTTTGGAGAGACGGAGGATCTTAAAAAGTGACAATCTAGCCGGGTGTTGGCTAGCTACGCTAGTATATCAAAGTTGTAGGGTTTGATAGGCCCTACTGTCGAGTCTTTTCTGAGAGGCTTGTCAAAGCGAACCTTCTTTTGCTTCTACCTATCTGTGGCAGGAGTCTGAGACGGGCCTGCCTCTGATACATCAGGAATAGGGGTTGTAATTGGTGGAGGCACTGCCTCCTCTGGAGCCTAGTTCTCCTCTTATCTCTATGCTGAGCGAGTGGTCACCAAGGTATCATCGGTTATAGCCGAGACCATGCGGCATGTCCTGGCCTTATTTCCTTTGACAGAAGAGGTTGTAGGCACATGTGGAGTAAGGTCAGGGTGGACTGACAAGACCTCGCCTTATGGTGTGGAGAACGGGTTGAGCCCTTGAGCATTGTCATGCACTGGTAGGAGATTGACTACTTCCATTGTCACCCTCGGGATAGGGACAACCCCGTCCTATGCCTCCATGGTTGGGAAACTTCCAAACTGGAGAGTAACCATGTTGGCCATGACAGTCTTTTCTTCATATTCAAGTGATATAACTTTAGCGTCGATGAGGCACTGAATCTGTCTTTTCAACACGTAGCAATCTCGTGTCGAATGGTGGACATATTGATGATAATGGCAGTATTTAGGGTTGTCCACCTTCCCCACTTCGTCGGGGCGCTTTGGTGTTGGGAGAGACAGATTGCCACTCTTTGTCAGCATATTGAAGAGTTCCAGCGTATCCTCGTCCTTGAAGGAGTAAGTCTCCCTCGGCTTCTACGCTTCTACAGACTTGGGGTTCATGGTTACCGAACCTTTGGAGATGTTGACGGACATGGATTGCTTGCCTTTTTCATCCTTGGGATTGTTGCTAGACGAACGTCTCCCTTGTCTTCGAGAGAAGGAAAGTTTAGTCCCAGGAGCTGCACGTCCTGGGCTTTCCTTTGTGCCACATCCGCTTATGTAATGAAAGGCATCCAATCTGTGCAAGGAGCACTGTGCCACAATTTTATCGCAGGTAGTATATTCTTGCGGCACGAGTCCATAAGCATGGGCTCGGGCATACCAGACGGTAGCCTTAAGGCTGCCTGACGGAAGTGCTCAATGTATGCACGGACATGCTCCTTCTCTTTCTGGACGACCTCCATGAGAGTTGACATTGTCATGTCCATCCCTCCTTCATAGGATCGATCTACAAATAGATTCTCCAGGTCTTCAAACGATGAAATACAGTCATCCGGAAGGCTGCAGAACCATTCATATGCTACCCCCTGTAGAGCTCCTATGAAGATGTTGGTAAGGAAGGCGTCGTCCTTCGGCAAGTGTCCTGTTACTGAGGCAAAGTGCCTCAAGTATCGTCGGGGAGACTCCTTTCCCTCGTAGGGCATAAGCGTCTGCGGATTGTACTTGGGAGGATAAACTATGTTGTCCCACTCGGCAGGATATGGCTACCGAATCCCTATCTATCGGAGTGCTGCTTGCTTCTCTTTGGCATCGCAGCGAGCATACAGTTCCTGGATGGCTTGCTGTATCTCGGTTGACATTGTCGGGCCTGTAGTCGATGGAGTAGACGACGACGGTCCAGCCTGATAGACGGCAGGCAATTTGCTGGATCTATCATTGGCTGCTGGACCAGACGTAGGTGTGTAGGCAGTGGGTACCAAATTCCCTTTGATCTCCAGCATGAGAGAAGACATAGTCTTCATTGTGGCATTTAACGTATCTAGGCTCGTCTCGAGAGCTTCGATGCATTTCAGTTGGTCAGGCGCTTCGCTATTGTCTGCCTCATCACCCTCGGCCATATATACGGATCTTGTGTGTGGATGGGTGGAGGGGACAATAGATCCTTCGCTCTCTTGATCAGATGTCCGAGCCTCGTCGTCCTGAGGATAGACTGGGAGGTTGTGGTCATCCTCAGACTCATTACGGTTGCTATGCCCAGTCTGGTGGCTAGCTGCGCATGTGGATGCATCCGTATCATATGGCTCCTCCACAGATTAGAAGCATTGAAGTCATGCATAGTGGAAGGTTGGCTACCCCCAACATCTGACGTGGTACCCAACAAAGATTTGGAACGTGTGCCTTGGAACACATCTGTGCTGGGTACCTTTGCCTTGCTGCTCTGAGGCGCTTCTTGGGCTTGGTGGCCGATACGGGAGGATTCTTGGATAACTTCTTGAGAGTTTTAGAACTCTGTGTCATGTTGCACGTGGTGACACGAAGTTCATCTTCTCTCTTGTTCGTCGACCCCTGTTGAGTCTCTGACATGTAGTCGACGTAGGTTGAAGTCTTTGAAAGACGGAGTACCTCCTCGGTGGTAGTACAGTCGTCTGTTGACAACAACAGTTGATGGTAATTTGGGTACAAGGATGCCTTGATTTGGGAATGCCTTGCGCCGTCGATTCTTTTTCTGCTCGGGACAGCACCAGGTCTTCCGTCGTGGTACCCCTATTGTACGTGCAAGGAAGCTGCACGTGGGTACGATCAGAGAGGGTCTAGTGAGGCTGACTCCTGTCATGCTTGCAGGAACGCTGCTCGCATGAGTCTCTCTCTACAGGATGTACCTCCTAGCTTGTATTACGCACATGATTGCTCAAGCGACAGAGGGGTTCGACTAGTCGAGGCATCGGAGCACGGGGACCAGTCTTGTATAACTTTTCATCGACAGCGCATGGGATTGTCAACGTTGGTCAGTCATAGACGTGGTACGTTTGTTCTATGAGGCACGTACTGTCTTAGATTTCTTTCTACTATCCCCAGCAGGTGCATAGTATTCAGAATCCATTGAAGGCACACCTGATGGGAAGACGATTATGTCGAAGACAGATTTTTTTCAACAATGCTCCCGTCATGAGGGGTTGAACCGGCACGTGCTTCCTTTGGCATTGTGCCTTCGTCAGGACCGCTATATAATATTATCTTCCTCGCTATACTTTCCCAGGGTATTAATAGAGCGAGGAGATATGGCTGTAGCAGCCAAAATATTCTTTGGGGCTTCAAAGTTGAGGGGGTTTTGGATCGCAGCTCCCTCCATCGTGCTGCTCGTCGCAGCCGCCTTGGGCCTCCAGACATGTCGAGTCTTCTTCGGTTTTACGAACCGCTTCGAAGGATTCTTCTTATCAAAAAGAGGATCTTCAAAAGCTTGCTGGTCGAAGTGTACAACCAGCATCTTCTGGAAAGATCCCAGCAAGTTGTCGTCAGATTGTATCATCGCCTTCTCGTTGGAGGAGAAGGTAGTTCCCAGCAGAGTCACCATTTTATTCGACATCACAAAAGGTTGAACGAACTTTTTCTTTTTTGAACGTAGAAAGACCGGTGTACAGAAAAAGAAGTCCTAAACAGGATATTCTAAGTACAAGGGGAAGAGTTTCTGGGAAAGTGTAACGGTGGAGATCAAGCACTACAGCGGCTCCTTTACTCCATTGACGATCTGACGACGGGTTGAACTTGCTCTGACTTTTTGATGCCTTTGATGGAACTTTAGGGTTGTCGATCAAGAGGATGCCTGGAGCTAGAGATTTGATATTCGGTAGTCGTCTCCCTTTGTTGAAGGAAAACTCCTATATTTATAGGGGAAGAGAGCACATATGCGATGTGCATTCGAGTTTTGAGATATGAAAGAATCTGTCGTCATTGCACGGTGCGGGCTTCTGTGGTGCTGACACGTAGCGGACATTGAGATTCCCCTCAATCGAGATCTCTGGTGGTTATCAAAATAATCGAAGAAAGAGACACGTGGCGTATGCCGATTTGCTTGTTTGGATGCAGCTGAGTAAATCTTGGAATTTCATCTTAGATTTGGATTCTGATTGATCCTCGTCTAAGATTTAAATCAATTTGATAAGATATCACTCATGACTAACCCCAATCCTATCTTTGAGAGAGTCGGTTTAAGCAAACCGACTGGGTATGACCATGCTTCCTGTGCCTTTGGCGAGGTCTGAGTACTACTGTGCTTTTGGGACGACGAGTAGACCGTTCTTCTAGAGACAATAGAGCCTCTGTGCTTTCAGGCGACGAGTGAACTATGCTTCAAAGACGACGGAGCCTCTATGCATATGAGCGACGAGAAGGCTATGTTTCGAGCGACAAAGTCACTGTACGTTAGGTCGACGAGTAGGCTTATGCTTCAGGTTGACGAGGTCACTGTGCTTTTGGAGCGGCAGGCGGACTTGTGATGGATGTAATGGTATCTTCCAAGTCTCTGACAAAAGGTAGTAGAGCTTCTGGGTCGGAGCAGAGTGCTGCACCGTTAGAGTTGAGGTGGTGTGAAAACATTACCAGTCTGCGCCTGAGGTTAGCGCAGGAATGTAGTTGCACCTCTCAATTAAAGGTATTGGCTTTGAAGTTTTCTTTTAAAGAGCAATGAATGACCACTCCTTAATGAACGACTCCCTCTTAATTGCCACCGTTACTTTAGGAATTTCAAGGGGTCCTAGGATAGTCTTAGACTTAGTCGAATGAACTTTATTTAATGAGGTTCATCGTGCTGAGTCATAGGTTCATCCCATTAATATGAGAACTTTGACCGTCGGCCATGTGGCCTGCATTTTGGACCACTCTCGCCCTATATAAAGGGAGATTTTCTTCTGAAGTGTCACGTCTTCGTCTTCTTCTTGTCCTTCTACACCATGATGGATCTAGACTTAGCTTCGAACGGCAATTGGACTTGCCTAAGTCGGAGTTTGGTTGACGATTCCTTCGTTCAAAGGGGCTATGCCTTTGTAGAAGAACTATTGATGAGCCTCGAAACGTGTTGGAACGCTTCTCATGAGGAGTTCAAACCTGAACGATGCCTTGAAGGTCTTGAAGGTCCTGACGACCTAGCTTGTGGGTGGATGGCCAATCCGGAGAGCCATAAGTTGTGCTCTGCCCTGCTCATTGGCGGCGGCTTGCTTTTGTTAGGCTAGAAGAGCCTCGGAAGCTGATGCCCTTTTGAAAAAGGGCCTTCCTGCTACGCTGTGGCCTGAGCTTTCGGCGGGCCAATTGCTGCTTCCGGAAGTGCTGCATATCTGGAGGGGAAGCTGTGGTAGAGACTATTCACATCTTCTATCCACAGTAACTCTCTCCATGACGATCACACTGTGAAGAGTTACCCCGGCGTAGATCCGTATGAGTTTTTAATTCGGCACATGTAATCACAATGTCTTTTATAACAGATCCTTATAATTATGTCTTTATGCAGTCTTTTATGTAATCGTGACGAGTCTGTAGCAGACTATTGTAGCCATGATTAATAAAAAAGGACTTCTGAGCCTTTCATCTGTTTGTGACTTTTGTCTTTGCTGTTAGCGTGCTTGACCGCCTGTGCCTCTGTGCCTTTTATTATGCTGAGATTTTTTAGGCTTTTACAACAATCTTAGACAATTCTCTTATGTCAAAAATGTTCATGATGTTTATTTCAGCATCTGAGGACATTTGCGGGAGTTGACCTTCATTGCTCTTTGATTCTGACGATATGAGTTGTTGGACATTGTCGTTTTCCGCACACCACCTTCAGGCAAGATAACTTGCCATTATTTACATTTCATTTATGTTATTTTATCATGTTAGTTTCTTTTATTATTATTGTTACATGTTTCTATTATATTGTGCGTCCAAGTCATACTTGAGTGCGAGCAACTGCATTAGTCGTTTTACTGCTTTTGTTTATGTTTATGCATAATGACTTAGTACTAGATGACCACCCCATTGAAGTGAGGTATTGGTACATCTCATATGGCCTTGACAGTTGAGTTATGATGAATTATGAGTCACATGTAGGACACAGACTCGCGTAGTCGGCTAGCCACCGATGCGTCTGAGACGTACGACGGTTAAGAAATAACTGCTAATAAAATTTGCATAATTAGTGGACTTGGCATTTACTAAAGGTTCAGATGTGTCATGTAGATGACATAGATAGGTTTGGGTGGGGAGAACATTTCCTTAGCGTATGTGCCAAGTATGTACTATCCTTTGTACCCGAAAGCTACGCTAGAGATACGGGCCTGATTACCCAATTTTTCTTTTCCTGCTGGCCTCTGATGTTCGAGAAATGTCATGCTTTGAGGTCCCCGATGCCCAAAGAGGGGGCCATAACAATCCCATTATAGCCAGGGTGCCCATGCGTTGAAGGTTTGTTCTTAACCGTATATTCACAGTAGAATGGTTAGGCACCCTATTACACGCATTCTTTATTTTATTACACAGTTTATATGGCTTATCTTTCATGTATCTTGTTACGTTCCTCTGAGGCCCTGGTGATCTCTCTAGGCTTAGATGACCAGAATTTCCCTCAGGAGTACGGCTTTGTACTGGATCCTTCCTTTTCAGTTGATGAGGTCTCACCTACTGAGATATAGTGGTTTTGCTTAGTAGTGATGAATTGCTACATTTGTAGTGGACATATTTTATTTTATTTTATATTTTATTTTATATTTTATTTTAGGAGGTCGGACTCCAGTTATCTCAGACTATCTTTCATATCTGTTTGGTAATGGATTTGTCTCCATCAGGTTATATATCTTTAACTCTTTTTATTTTATTTATCTGGACTATTGCTTTACTCTTGTGTTCTGTGGATGAGTTATATATTATCTATGACTGCCTGTAATTTTATTATTTACAGCTTATATATGTGTATGTGAATTCCATATATTAGAGTACTCTTCATATGGATGCAGCTGACATGTTCTGTATGCCTAGTCCTACGTATATTGGGACTGAGGCGTTACAGACATGACCAAGAACTAAATATCAGAGGTAATATGGACTTGATAGACATTCCTAGATATGCTTAGAGGTAATATGGACTTGATAGACATTCCTAGATATGCTTAGAGGTAATATGGACTTGTCAAATTTATAGAACTCTATAGAGAGAGTAGATGCTATGGAATATTTCAAAGGTAATATGGACATGAATATTCTTTTAGGTAGATTTGTTCAGATGTAATATGGACTTGACAAATTTATGAAACTCTATAGATCAGTGTGGATGTCGTAGAAAAATTCAGAGGTAATATGAACGTGAATATTCTCTTGACAATAAATTATTTATATTCCAGTTGGAGAATTGAAATAAGATGTTTTTAAAGCAGCTTGGCTTTAATGACGACTTTTAACAAAGTTGAAGAATGCGTTTAGTAATATCTTACGAGAAAGTTTCGTAAGAATTAAAGATAATTCCACTGGAGAACTTTTGGGGACACATTATTTATAACTTATCTAGAACATCTGAATAAAAATAATGGTTCGAAGAGAAAGAAATGTTAATATTAAGGTGTGGAATGTTCATTACTCCAGAAAAAAATGTAAACACTATACATTTATAAAATTGCTGGGGAATACAAAGCTATGCCTATTGTAGTTTAGACAATATTTTTTTCAAGACTTTGCCGTTAATAGACATCATCAGTAAATCTTCGTTAGACTTTGTTAGCCTGTATGCTCCATTCGAATACACCGATTCGATGATAAAAGATCCTTCCCATTTAGTTGTAAATCTCCCTTTGCTATTGTGTGTCATCATGTCTTCTTACTAAAAGAACTATGTCGTCGACTTGAAAAAAAATCGTTCCTTCACTTCTTGTTGCAGGCTTTGGAAATGTGAACTTGATACATCTCAATATACTGTTGAGCCATGAGTCGTTTCTCATCGAGTGCCTCCAATTCTTTTAACTATAGACAGTCATTGTCTTTAGTTGTTAATTCATTGGATAAAGCGATTCAGGGAGAAGGAATTTGAATATCCACAAGAAGAACTGCTTCGCTTCCATAGATCAAAGAAAATAATGTTGTAAATAATAGGGTCTGTACTATAGTACTTTATGCCAAAGACATTCACCAAGTTTCTCATTCCAGTCATTTATTAGAAAAAAAACAAATGTTTGAGCAACTTAATAATAATCTTGTTGAAAGCTTCGGCTAACCCATTAGCTACGGGGTTGTAAGACTTGGAAGCTACATTTTGGATCCGGTTCTTATCACAAAACCAATAAAATTCATTGCTCGCAAACTGCAGGCCATTACAGACCATCCATCGAGATAATTCGAAACGGTAGATAACATGATGTTTAATTAAGCTAATCCTATTAGAAGTCTTTACTTCAATAAGTGGTATATCTTTTGCTCATCTAAAGAAGTAATTGGTTATTGCTAGGATAAATCGGTGTCATGAGAAAAGATTGATTGGTCTAATGACGTCCATTTCCCAGGCTTTAAAAGGCCATGATACAGCCGTCGGATTCAAGAACTTCGAAGGCTAATGTATGAAGTCGCCATGAATTTGACATGCCTTGTATTTTTTTGATAGTCTATAGCAGCATCCACCATAGTGGGCCAATAATAACCCAAATGCCTTAATTGGTCCTGTAAGTTTGGACCATGTTGATGAGCCCCACAAGTACCATCGTGAGCTTCACGGAGCATCTGTTTAGCTTTTACCTCTGATAAACATCATAATAGGAGCCCATCATATGACCTCCAATATAACATCTTGGTCGTAGTATCGTAAAAGAAGTGAAAAGAACACCTCTTTACAGAGATGGCCTCCTTTTGATCATCAGGGAGAATACTATAAACATCATAATCTATAAATGATCTCCAGTCCTTAGAATCAATATTTACTATTGCTGAATAGCTTTGGTGAACATCAAAATTATTCTTTTTACAAAATAATTCTCGACCAATCACTGTGATTGTATTAAGGATATTAACATGAGTAGTAAGTGACGCTGCCAAACCAGAAAGAGCATATGCTTCTGTATTCTCAAATCGTGGCACATATTTGATCCCAAAAGGTAGAAATTATCTCAAGAGTTGTTTGATAATATTGAATGAGATCTTTATGCAGGATATCATATTCTTCTCGGACTTGACTAACTATAAACTTGGACTCACCATAAGCTTCCAAATAGTCTACCTCCAGCTGGAGTCCAATAAGTAGAGTATTATACCCTATAACATTATTGGAACATGGCTCCGTAAGAGAGTAGGCACGGTGGATACTAGATTATCATAGGATATCTATACTACCCCACTCTTGCTATAATGTTGCCTTTGGGACCTGTTCTTGATGCTCCATCGAAGAACATTTTCTAAACAGACTCTTCCGTTGTTGTGTTAGACTCAAACACTTCATTTGAAATTCCATTATGGCATTTAGAAGTCTCTGGTATTGGATGAGCAGCTAAGAAATCAGCCAATGCTTGGCCTTTGATCACTTTTTACGGTATATACATCATATCGTGAGGAGACAGTAACATTATCCAAGTAGCAAGGCGAGAATTAAGTGTACTCGGTTTAGTCATAAGAACCCTGAGTGGGATAACCTTGGATATAATATGGATAGTCTATCCAATCACGTAATGACGCATCTTCTGGATTGCAAAAACTAGAGCAAGGCATCCTTTTTCAACATGATTATATCTGTGCTTTGCACCGACCATCATACGACTCAAATAATATATGGCTTATTCATGACCGTCATTACCTCTTCTAAGCTAGCAGTGCACCAAGAGATTGTTTCATTTCATGAGCATATAACAAGAATGGTTTACCCACAATAAGGGCCACCATTATTGGAGGATTGGTGAGGTACTTCTTAATATCATCAAATGCTTGTTGACATTTTCAATCCCAGACAAAAGAGACTCTTTCTTTATTAACTGAGTGAATGGTTGACATCGTCCAGAAATATTAGAAATGAACCTTCGAATGTAAGCCAAATCTCCCTTGCAAACCACGTAGTTATTTGAGGTTCTTTGGGGGGCACATTTCCAAGATGGCCTTAACTTTGTCAGGATCAATATGTATTTCCTTCGAAGTTATGACAAAACCAAGGAACTTACCGCTAAAGACTCCAAAAAATGACTTTGTGGGGTTCATCTTGAGCGGATGTACATGCATCAATTCGAACATCGTTCTCAAGTCTTGTAGGTTGGCACATTTTGAACGACTTTTAACTGCAATATCGTCTTCGTAGCATTCTACCATTTTTCACAAATGTTCTCCAAAAATTGTGCTTATGGCATGCTGATATGCAGCTCCAGCATTCTTTAAACCAAAGGACATTATAGTATAGCAGAATACTCCCAATGGTGTTCGAAATGATGTGTGCTTCTCATCATTGGGGAACCTCTTGATTTGATTATAGCCTGAAAATACGTCCATAAAAGACATATGTTTAGCCACAAGTGTTGTCGATCATGATGTCAGTGATCAAAAGAGGAAATTTATACTTAGGGCAGGCTGAATTAAGATCTCGATTAACAATACAGCCTCGGATCTTCCCATTCTTCTTCATGATTGGGACAATATTTGCTAGCCAATCGGGGTGTTTTTCTTCACGAACAAAGCCACTAGCTATGAGCTTTTTTGACCTCAGTTTCAATAGCTTCCATAATCTTCAAATGGAAACGCTATTGATATTGCTTCACTGGCATAACATTAGGAAGTACGTTGAGGCGATTCATTGCTATTTATGTGTCGAGTCTAGGCATATCTTCATAACTATAGGCAAATACATCAATGTATTCTCGTTTGACCTGTACAAGAGCTTGCTGACCCTCTTTAGATAGATTTTTACTAATGAAGATAGGTTTAGGAGAATTCGTATCTCCCTAGTAGACTTGTGTAACGTCGTCTTCAGCAGGTGGTTTCCGTTGTTCAAATTATATTTTCCACTGTGTATTAAGCTGTTGAGCCCATGGATCAGATCAAAGGGTTCTATAGATTGATCATTTTCATCAATATGGTCTGTTGACACCATATTGACTGAAAATGCCTCTATGAAGACTGCTCCAATGCTCTGATCAGAGTTCCAAATTGAAGAGTCAGACGAATGAGAGTGGGTCTCATCGTTTTCTTTATTTAAGAACTCTGGAGTGGATGGAGGAGTCACATATCCTAACCTAGAACAAGTACGATGATAATAGTCTTGTGGTTTCCCTTTTGGAGTTGGAATACGCAGCGGTATATGTCGACCCTTCCTTTGGATGATGTTCTTCGCTTGAGAGGTGTATCGGTAAAGCTGTATTCTACCGTTGTCTGGTTCTCGATCTCTAATTAGAGCCTCCTGAGGAACTTCGTCTTGGCCAAATATCATTGGGGTATCGCCGATCTGCCTTAGAAGAACTTCTAAGTATGAATCCATGTATATAGGGAGTACTACTTCGAAAAGATACAGATACATGCATTGACAGCTTTGTATCCTTTATAAGTGAGCATAAAAACTATACAGTTTTTTACTAGAATTAGGAACATTAGAATAATCAAAAGCAAAACCCCTTTCATTAGGTATATACATGATTTCTTCTTCCAGTATAACATCTTCAGGAAGTTTGATACATGGAGGTGTATTTACAACGTCTTCTCTTGCAACAATTACATCATGAGTCAGATCAATCACCAGGGGCTCATCCGATTGAACGGGATGCTTGCCTCGATGGAGGTCAATCACCAATGGTCCTCTTTTTTGGTCCTCAGATCAATCACAAGAGGCTCCTTCTTTTTGGTTGACCTTAGATCAATCACCAAAGGTGGCTCAGAATTTACCTCTGTCGTGTTTTTGCGGAGATCGACAACAAAAGGTTCACTATCTCCTTTATGAGCTTCTTGTGATCGTCTGGTAGAATTGCCTTTGTCAGGGAGTTTTGGCAAGTTGATGACCAATGGCTCTGTGATAGGCTCCTTCCATACATGACCTTCAAATATATAGCCAAAGTATCTTGAGCGGGCTCTTTCTACACAGGACCCTTCAAATATATGGCTAATGGTTGTTCTGTGGCCTATTTCATGGATACTTCTTCCAGCTCATCTTCAGCATCATTCCCTTTATCAACAATAAGGTCCAGTGGTATTTCATCAAATGGCCGTTGATCCAGTAGTTTGTACAGGTGTGCATCAGAATAATATACTTTGACCCCTTTGAAAGGATTGACATCCGCGAATTCTATGTAGACTGCCCCTATCCATCTACATATTTGAAGTATTGATAAAGACTAGATGGTAAGAGAAGATTTTCATGTTTTTATCCACTATCGTCCTAACAATACATTATATGATATATTGGCATCTATGACATAGCATATAACCTAAGTCCGGAGATTACTAATCTGACACTTGAGGTAGATCTTCCCAAGAGAATGGCTCCGTCCAGCATTGAAGCCGATGATAGTGGTTGTAGTAGCTAACAGCTTGTGCGTCGAGATCCCAAATATCTGAAGCAGTCTTCGAGGGATGACACTAACTAAAGAGCTGGGGTCAATATGGATACAGTCCACTTTGTAGGCTCCTATGTACCATGTGTAATACTGGGGTCTATCATGACGACTATTCTTCAGCAACGTATCTTTTTATGTGAAGGTGATGATGGAAATCTTCTCATGTTGGCCCACTGGTCATAATCATACCTGATTTTGAGAATCAACGTCAACTTTGGTCGATACGTAAAATATACATACAACTACAAGTTTCTAGGTTTCATGTCTGCACTTAGTACTGCTACAAGATACAAACGTCTCATTGTCATCAAGAACCAAAGGCGATGGAATCATGATCCAAAATTTTACATATTTCTTCTGTATTTTTATTTATTTGAGTCTTGAAAAATATGTAAGATTGATCAAGATCAGTACTGACTTAGATAATCTAAGTCCACAAAAATATAGTCTATCTATCCACAAATTTCTATCTAAAGTCCACAATCAAAAATAGCCCCAAACCCATCAAAATTGGCCCAAACAGTTATGTCATAACTCAGGCAGAACTCATACAGACCTTGGCCCGAGTTCGACCCGAGTTCGGTCAGGGCAGTTTCAACCTATTTTTGAATTCCTTTGATATCCGCATCCAACTTTCAAATACGAGATTTCTGTATCCAAACTTTGCCCGTATTCGGTTCATAAAAACACTATAAATGGAGAGAAACTTTCGCATTTTCAAATCACTCATTCATTCAATCTTATTCTCTTCTCTATTCCTTTAAAGTGTTTTCTATGAGCTACACTTTCAAATCTATCATATACTACTCTTAAACTAGAGTTTGTTTTTGAAGAGTTATATTAGATTCTATTTTAGAAATTGTTCAGTTTCAATCGCCTTCTGGAGTTGGTAGTGCACTCGTCGCCAAGCATGGTGTTGTTGAAGTCGGTCATGCACTCGTTCCCAAGCACGATATTGTAAGAGTTGCAAGCAATCAGTTAAAGCTTGTGCCATAATTGATTAACATCGAGCGGCAGTACTCGAGAATAGATTAGTCCTCCACGAGAAAAATCAATATATTATAGGATCGATGGCACCTCTAGAGGGGGGTGAATAGAGTGTAGTGGAAGAATTATCTCCAATAAAAATTAAGTAGGTAAAGGCGCATATAAACAAATATTTGAATGCAGTAAAGTAAAGCAGTACATAAATAGGGACAAGAAAGCAATACGCAGACACCGAGATTTTGTACTGGTTTTCCTCTAAGAGGACTAGTTTAGTCTTGAAAACTCTGTTCGATGTTAAATACCTATTTGAAATAGAGATTACACTGCGTGCTTTACACCGAAGACCACGCGAACTTCAACACCGTCGTGTTTTAGTCCAAAGGCCACGATCAAACTTCAATACTGTCTGGAAAAAGCTTTTATAGTCCAAGCTTGTACAACTCGAGTACTCCTAATCGGAAACCACTGACACTTAAAAGAATGAGAGTTGTCTTGGAAATAGGAAGATTGAAAGCTCTTTGTAATAGGAAGACGAAGAATGGATTGAGTGAATAGAATGACAAATTCTACTTTATTTGCAGGTATTTTTGAACCAGAGTTCGGGCGTAAGTTGGTTAGGGCAACGTTCATAATTTTGAATGTTTGAGATCCAAAAAACTAGGAATAAGCTGCTGACCAGGAGTGATCCAAGGGGGCCGAGTTTGGTCCGAGTTCGGTCGAAACTCGGCCCGAGTTCGGCTACTACGGTTTCTTGATATTTTTGGCTTGTGTAGGCTTTTGGGTGTTGCTTTGGTTTGGGACAAAAGTTAGGTTTGGTTTTTATGAGGGTGATCTTCTAAATGCCAGTGATATTCGACTCACAAAATAATCTAAACTCAAGAAAGGATAAATACAGACTAAATTGGAAAAACCAATAGCCCTTTGATGACATCTTTTTTCTTGATATTTGAGCAGACTTGAAGATGCCTTTTTCCTTGACGACAGTTGTCCAAAGATAAATCTTCTTGTATAACGTCGTCTTTGGCTTGTCATTAATTATTTATTGCATATGTGCTGGTTTGATCATGCTTGTTGTTTGTCTGCAAGTACATGTTAGACGAACAAAGCAGTATATAGTAGCAAAGAAACATTGAGTTAACAGTAGAACAATGCTAAGTTTAAGTAGCAACATGATAGTAACTATATGAATATTAGTGACATAATTATGTTAAACTTAATTGATTAGCCATATTCAAAAATTTGATATAATCATTGGGCTAACAATCTCCTCCTTTTATATTATGGCAAATCTCTTAAATTTAAGATAGATACAATTGATGCATGCATCACTAATAAACAAATACTATTAGAAGATTTTGTGCTAACTTAAACTTATTTCTCCTCCGTTGACATGATCAAAAAATTTGCTCCTCCATAATAAGATATAAAAAAATCAATCATCATAGAAGGAAGGTAGAAATATTCACGAACAACGATCATGGTAGAAATTTGAAACAAACTATTGAAAACACAATCTAAGAAAGAATATAGCTATAGTTTTGAAGGAAACCAATAAAGGATTTTAGTAAAAATAGATATCAATATAGTAGAAATCAATCATTGGCCATAAAATAATCCATGGGGATTTAGAAATTCGCAGACCTAGTATATACCAATAACTATCAAATATAGGATATTTTAAAAGATATAATAAGACTTCACCAATGATCACAAAAAAAATTGATTAATAATTTGTCCATACAGATGAGTGAATCACTTCCAAAGAGAATATAATCATTGAAAAGAAATAAAGATAGATATACTATAATCTATATACTTACTCAAGTTCATACATTTGAACTCAATTACCTTAGCATGATATATGAATATCCATGAGATAAACATGAAGGTAATAGAGACAAAATACTTGAGAAGGAGAAATTCAGCCAACTTGAATGCTCTCCCGCAAAGTATGATCAATCTAAATATGATAATCATGAACTTTGAGATAAAACCTCAATAATAGCCAAATCAATTAAAAACTAAAAAGAATCATCAATAAGGACAATTAAATATATTTGGCAAGATAACTTTCAAAAAACTTATATAAAATGAGAGAGTCAAAAAGAAATAATAATAATCATATATTCTTATAAATTCACTAAAAATCAAATCATGAACAAAGCAACTATATTTTAAATAAAAGAATATATATGTCCATAATGAACTAGGTATACTATATATTAAGGGTATAAATGAATCGAAATAATTAGTTTGCTTTCCCTTGAAATATGTATATCTAGTTCAAAAGCATTTATATGCATAAAATAGATAAAATAATCAAAGGATCTAAGAGATATCTGAGATATGCATATTTCTTTCCTTTGATCAATGCATATAAAGTTCCAAATAAAATATCATCTTTAGGCAAGTAGAAGAAATATCGAATAAATAAATACTTAAAGATGAACAAAAATATATCTACAATTAAAAAATATATTCAAATAACAAAAAAGATTTTAAGACCGTAAAGGATTTTTGAAAACTGTCTTAATAATAGCATTCGAGTAATGGACATGTTCAAAATAACAAAAAGAATTCAAAAGACTTGTGAAATATGAAAAGTTGTCTTAATAAATGTTCGAATGCGTCCGTTTAGTTCTCAGACTGACATCTAACGATTCAAAATTTTGTATTATGAAAACAACTTTAATAAAAGAATCCATAAATCATAAATAGTTTATTTTGAACAAATAAAACATGACTAAATAAATACCCAAATAAATGGTATTCTAGATATATGGCATGTCAGGAAAAACTGATTTGAAACATTATCTGCTCTCCCTTTTACATGGGTATATCCAAGATTAATAGTATTGACAGATTTAAATTCCAGAAAAATATTTTTAGAAGAAGGAAACTAATTCATCAAAGTTCATTTCTTTTCTTTTAAAACCTTAGCACGGTGTCCATTTAATAATATTAGGTCTTCTTATCAAAGTTTTTTTTTTCTTTTAAAACCTTAGCACGGTGTCCATTTGAACCGTAGGGTTAAAGAAAAGAAGCTTTGAAAGAAAAATTCAATATGCCTGACTTCTTTCCTGCAAAAAATTATTGCTATGGGCAGTTATTAACTTGAATAAGAAGAGTATAATAAAAGCTTGATAAACGAGTATCATTAATATTACTCAAATACTAAAGAACATATCAGAAGAACATAATATTCAATTAGTAGTCACAAGGTCAAATCAAGTCTGAATATAGAATAGTGTGACAGAAAAATGAATATATCAAAATATGATAAACATTAACCTATGGAGGATCAATGTATGTTACCTTTTGTGAAAATATTATTAAAATACAATATTGTCCATCAAAATGAAAGTCCAAATCTAAAGACGAATCCATATCTTTTTTCTTAGAATTAAGATCAATCCAAGATTATAGATCAATTTAGATAATACAAAATATTATGACGATATAAGTGTATCCACTGGAATCGAAAGATCTCAAACAACAAAAAAATTCAAATCATTTGTAGCTATAAGCATAAGATGTATCAATTACATGTATCCTTATATGTGCTACAAAATCATTGGATAATAATAAAATATAAAGCATTTATAAATCAAAATATAGGGCCTAGATACACTGATGTATTCTGGAACCTATGGGACCGGGTTCAGTGCCCTGGATCCAGAACTAGACAATAGTCGCAAGTAGACCTAAATAAATCTTAAGTCTATAAAATATTGGTCACTTTAGGTTAGCTGTAAAGGCCGATTTTCAGCTAGCGATAGTCCGAAGACTAGTACACCGTGCCGCATCGGTCTATTTACACATGTATGATAGAAGGACCCTTTCGGCTTGTACCCAAAATGATCTCTACTTCTAAGAACTTAGATTTAAAGGAATATATGCAGTATCATCAACCAGCATCGAAAAATAGAATTCCTAAATATAAGAGAAGTAAATATCCAAAGAATGATCACCAAGATTAGGATACTAAAAACTAGTTTTCAAAAAGTTTTCATAGTGCACTATAGAGATAAATATATAGTATAAGTATGCACTAATAAACATATCAAGATAACGCACGAAAAGATGTGGTTCGTAAATAAACATCCATATATGATCATATGCAGGATACAAATAAATACCTTCTCTCAAAATCATAATTAAATAAATAAAACAACTATAGGATATCAAATGAGAGCTAGTAGCAAGCTATTAATTAATAACATGCAAGATTCAAGAAATTTAGCCATGTAGCAAGAAGCGTTAAGCAAGTTACCAAAGTGGTTCTACTTACCACACTTATGTTGGTGTAATTGCTTGGAAGATGACCTTTGCAGCTTTGTAATCACCAACATGTTCCATGATTTTATTTGATATGAGAAGCTTCACCTGCACTAAGAGGCGAAGACTTTGGTATCCAAAACTTGGATCCACATTTGTTTGCTTTTGGAACCCATTTGCACAAGTTCATGTCAATTAGTTTTCTAATCTGACAACGATTAGAAATGTGTCCATTCATACCTCAATAATGACAAAAAGTATTGACATTAGTGTTTTGTGCAGCAGTATAAGAATATGCAGTAGTGTGATATAATGTGCGTGGGTGTTGCTTGTAATAGAAGGCATGGTTACATGAAGCTTTAGCTTTACGTGCTTTATTTGTAATAAATCTATCGTGTGTGACTTTGTGATGTGTCACGTGTCTTGTGTTAGACTAAGTCATAGGTTGTACTACCTACTTTTCCAGTCTAATCTCAAACCTTTTAGAGTTAGCACAGATCTTATCATATTTAGCAGAAAAAAGCATCAATTCTACATGAAGCAATAGAATACCACTTCTTTTTTGTTTCTAATTTCTCCTTAAAGTTTAGCATTTTCTTGAGTGCTTTTCTCAATGCAATCAAGTGTCTCATGCAATCTAAACTCAAGTATGGAAATCTCAGTAGAATTATCAGAAGTAGAAGTATTTCTAGCATGATTCAATAAGCAAGTAAGCTTTTCATTCTCACGCTTATAGGATAGAATATCCTTTCTAGATTGCTTATACTTATCTAGAACTTTCTTGTGTTCTTCAAGATCACTGAAAGCATTAGAAAGTTCATCATAAGAAAATTTACTCTCTTCATAAAGAAGATTACTTTGTACCTCGTTAGATAATGCCATTGTGCATATATTTCCAGCTAGACGAGGTCTCTTTTCTTCTTCGAAATCGCTTGCTTCACTTTCACACCTGTAACCTCTGTTAACCGAATTTTTGGATTTCTCCAAATTTTGTATTTTCTATATTTTTCTGAATTTTTTTGAATCTTTAAAAATCGTGAATTTTTAATATTGAGTATTTTTTCGATCGTGATATGCTATCGTTATTTTGTTGGATCTTTGGTTTTGAGAAAACCATATTATATGTGATTTTGTCCTAAATAAAATTCTTGTCCATTTTTTAAAAGAATTTTCATAAGATTTAAATATTTCTTTTATGTAAGAAATAATTTGTCAAATATTATTTAAATAAGAAATACTTTACTACTATTTATTTTTAATCTTAAATGTTTACAATAAATTATAGGATATTCGATTTTCCCTCGTATCGGGCTGATGCAACTTCGGTCCTAGTTCTAGCCTACCAAGTTTGGACAAGGTTGCGGGCTATAGTTATGATTTTAGTTAGTTAGTAGCTAAATTTTCATTAGCTAGTCACTATTTACTAATTAAATTAGAAGTTAGCGACTAGTGTTAATGGTTAGTATTTTTTTCACTAATTTTCCTATACCTATTATAATTACATCTTTGCCATTAGGGTTACTACCCTGTCCTATATATATTGGGGACTCCCTAATATTATACATAGTAATCCTAAATTTCGAAAATGTTCTACATATCTGCAGCCCACATTCTATTTCCCCTCCCAACCACTATCACCAGTCCATACCCAACCTTCTCCTCCTTGCCGCTCTACCGAGCTCCGCCGCTGGTCACCGTCTCCGTCACCACCTCTCCTTCCGACCAAGCCAGCAACACCTTGGCTTTCCTTGTCCAGTCAACCCAGCCACAAACAGGAGCCCTTGCACCCGGCCACTGCTCCTCCCACCTCCATTACCAACTTCGACCTCCGGTGTCGAGCCTTACTGTCACGACCCGCACCCGGATATACGGGTATGAATATGTGGGCCACGCCCAGCCTATGCCACAGTATCGACAGTAGAGCGCTGTCAAGTATACTATACTAACTACAACATCTAAGGATCCATAACTAGATATGTACTCATGTCACATCACGAAAATTAAGGAAGATAAGACAAGAATTAATAACAATATCACTAGAACAACTAGAATCTACAATGATCATAAGACAGGAAATAAAGAAGGAACAACAAGACTAACTAAGGATAACTACCAGGCAACTCACATAGAAGAATAGTAAGATCCACCTCAGCTAGCAACATCATGAAGTCCAATACTGAGGGCACAACTACTTCTAAAATTTTGTCAACATATCCGGTCAGGATGGAACGAGTACATATATCTCATAACAGATCTCAAGATAGAATAAAAGCCATAAGACTTTAAATAAAGCATATACAATGAAATCATGGAGTGTACATATATGTATCATGGCATGGTAAGCTGTAGAACTAGAGCTAGAACAGGAAAGTAGAACTGATCATGGTATGTACACAAATCAGGGTAAGCCATCTATCCAATGTGTTTGAGTAGTAGTTTCAACTTGTGACCGGCTTGGGAACCTGTAAAGAACTGGCCTGGCTAGTCATAAGTGCGGTATATGACTAACACTGTTCAAGAATGCAAGATGGATTTGATCACAGGCATACGCTACCACTCCCCCACCCCAACTGGTAGAATGGATCCAAATAGGACACGTCACTGCACGGGATTCTAATGAGAAGGGAGCAAGTCTTCTCTAGAATTGGTGACCATATATTGTGCAAGAGCTATAAGGGAACTTGCACAATACATCCCAAGCTAACAAGGAGCAACATCTCTCATCGAGATCCAGGAATACCAATCCGTGAGAACCATGTGTCAGGAATAAGCATATCTACACTAAGTACATAAATTATAACAGTTATCATAAATTGGGAAACAGTTATC
This sequence comes from Iris pallida, assembly GCA_029216955.1. Taxonomy (NCBI): domain Eukaryota; kingdom Viridiplantae; phylum Streptophyta; class Magnoliopsida; order Asparagales; family Iridaceae; genus Iris; species Iris pallida. The sequence continues at coordinate 116,135 of JANAVB010038020.1, read as the reverse complement.
AGAGAATGTACTCGCCTGCGATCTGGTAGAATATGTCAACTGAGTCCAAGAACAGTGCCTCGAGGACCTATAGGTGGAAATACTGTATCAATACTATGTTTAGGAAGTAAAGTCAAATCAAATTAAATCCTATTAAGTCATTCTAGGTCAAGACACGTCAACTAGATTGTACAGGGTCAACCACTACAAGAAAAATGATCATTTACAGCGCGCGAAGCACGCCGTAAATGATCTTTCACGGCGTACATTTTGGTGTCGTAAAAGGTCATGCCGTAAATGACCCTCTTTTTTACAATGCGCATTCGAACGCTGTAAATGACCCATCTCTAGTTTTTTACAATGCGCACTCAAACGCTGTAAATTACCCATCTTTATTTTTTTACAACGTGCATTCGAACGCTGTAAATGACCCCTCTCTAGTTTTTTAAAACGCGCACTCGAACGCTGTAAATGACACATCTTTATTCTTTTACAATGCACATTCGAATGTTGTAAATGACCATTTTTCTTGTAACATTGAGAAGTTGGCATTATATATGCTTAGATCTTTTACGATGTGTTTCGTTTGCAACTAAATCATTTGATATTATGAAATGTATATTCTTAGACAAATTGGTTAACCCACAGAAATTATTGGACACAAATAAAAATTCTTATATAATATACACTAATAGGAGTACATTTTTTTGAAAAAAGGAGTACTACATTTTTGTGAATACATGACCGAGAAACCCATCACTATCGACAGAAATCGTCATGCATGGCCAACGTCAGAGACCCTCAGCTTCTTTGCTATGTATCCATCCTTTAGAAGCTAGGGAAGAAGAAAAACACAAACAAACTTCACTACTACAACTTCTACTGGCTAGTACTCAAATTTGGAGGAAATTATCATGAAGAAGAATATTGTTGAGCAACACCATCGCCGCCGTCTTCGCCATCCTCCATCGCTACTTCCACGACGCTTTCGACCTCATCTTCGCCCACGCCGACGACCCCTCGTTCGCTCTCGAGCTACCGGGGCTCCCGCCGCTGACCTGCCGTCCTTCCTAGTCCAGAATGCAATCAACGGCACCAACTCCTCCTTCCTTCCCTCGAAGACACCTTCCGAGAGATGTTCCTAACAATAGACCGGGAGGCGACGACGTCGAGAGCAAGGAACCTCTGCAACACGATGGTTCTCATGAACGTCCATCGACGGCATGGAACTGATGCCGGTCGGGCCAATGGTGCACGACAGCATGCTGGTGCTCCGTAGGGACCTCTTCGAAGATGACTCAGACGGAGAGTACATGGAGCAGATGGACACGAGGGATGAGGAGAGCTCCATCGTCTATGTCTTCTTCAGCAGCGTGGTCCACCTCGAAGAGATCTGCAAGAGGCTGGAGGAAAGCGGTAGGTCGTACTTACGGGTGGTGAGGAAGGACGCGAAGGAGAAGCTAGAAGGCGGCACGGCCGAGTTCGTCCGGGGCGTCGACGGTACGGGCGGTCTGGGCCTAGTGGTGGAGTGGTACGACTAGGTGAGGGTGCTGTCGCACCGGTCTGTAGGGTGCTTCGTGACGCACGGCGGATAGAACTCGGTGGCGGAAAGCATGGCGTACGGGGTGCCGACCGTGGTGCTGCCGCAGTGGGCGCACCAGCCAACGAACGTGAGACTGGTCGAGGCGGCGTGGGGCGTGGCGTGTGGGCGCTGCTGAACGGAAAGTCTGTAGAATAAGAGGAAGAAATGGGATGGAGAAGACGGTCATTGCGTACATAGGTTGTTTCGCCGTAGGGACACTCGAGTCTGCCATGCATTACTTGGAGGGAGGAAATAGTTAGATAGGCATGGCAGAAAGGGAAGAATAAGTCTAAGAAGAAGAAGACGAACAGCTGCAGCCGTGTGGGAATGTATAGCAGAAGTGATATAACCGCAATTGATGTAGGGAGAATTTGAAAATTTTGAGTGGAGGCAAAAAATCTGAAAATTCGAAGTACGGGAGTCTAAAAGTTTAGTGCTGAAATTTGAAATTTTTAAGTGGTGAAAATTTTGCTAGGAGGGAGACTTTTTTTTTACATTTTTTTAAAATCAGTGAGAGGGAAACTAAATTTATTTTAGGGAAAAAAAAATTTGTTCGGAGGGAAACAAAATATTTTTAATAAACAATTACAACCATTGGGTATATTCCAATAAATAATTTATCCACAAAATATTATCATTATATCCATTAAGAATATAAGTTTTTATACTATTTTTTTAAAAATTCTTATTTATTTATTGTTTATTGTTTTGGTTTTTTTTTGTTTTTTTTTCTTGTTTTTACTTTTTTTAGGAAAAAATTCAATAGTTTTTCTTTTTACAACGCGCAAAAATGCATGCCTTAAATGAGTCCTCAATTACAACGTACAAAAATGCATGCCGTAAATGAGTCCTCAATTACAACGCGCAAAAATGCATGCCGTAAATGAGCCTTCAATTACAACACGCAAAAATACATGCCGTAAATGAGTATTCAATTACAACACGCACAAATGCATGCCGTAAATGAGTCTTCATTTACGGCGGGCATGTCAAACACGCCGTAAAAAAGACAAAAAATAACTCTTTTACGGCATGCATATTTGCACGTCGTAAATTGCGCGTCGTAAATACTACATTTTCTTGTAGTGAACCTAAGCCATATTAGGCCTAACCAGGTCAAACTGGGTCAATGCAAGTCAAACAGAATTAAACTAGGCCGATTTAAGTCAACAGTTGACTTACAGTTGACTTTTGGTCAACTGGTCAACTCTGGTCATCCCTAGGTCAACTCTAGGTCAATGGTGACTAACACTTGACTTTTGGTCAACTGTTCAACTCTAATAGAATTTGGGACTAAATTGGGTAAAGTGTTGACCCATGGTTGACTTTTGGTCTAAAAAGTCAACCGTGGTCAACAAAGGTCAAGACTAGGTCTAGGCGACTATTTCTAACCATTACCAACCCTAACAACCCATATCCAAGTCCATCTTGAACTCCAAAACCCATATCTTGGTCGTATGCCAATATCTTAAATTTACCCTTTTACTAAATTCGACTCACTGACAAACCCTCTCTAATTTGATTTCCTTCATTCCCTTCTCCTTATTCTTATTCTCCATCTCATTCTTCTTATTCTCCGTCTTATTCTTCTTATTCTCCATCTTATTCTTCTTCTTATTCTCCTTCTCCTCATTCTCCTTCTCCTTCTCTTTATTCTCCGTCTCCTTCTCCTTCTCCTTATTCTCTGTCTCATTCTTCTTATTCTCCGTCTTATTCTTCTTATTCTCCGCCTTATTCTTCTTCTTATTCTCCTTCTCCTCATTCTCCTTCTCATTCTCTTTATTCTCCGTCTCCTTCTCCTTTTCCTTATTTTCCATCTCATTTTTCTTATTCTCCGTCTTATTCTTCTTATTCTCCGTCTTATTCTTTTTATTCTTCGTCTTATTCTCCTTCTCCTCATTCTCCTTCTCCTTCTCTTTATTCTCCGTCTCCTTCTCCTTCTCCTTATTCTCTATCTCATTCTTCTTACCACTGCTGCTCCTAATGCCAAAACTGCTGCTGCTGCTACTGGGCTTATGCTGCTCTACTTCCTACTGTTGCTGCTGTTCTACTTCCTACTGCTGCTGCTATTTCTTATTCCTTCTTCTTCTACTTCTATTCCTCTCTCCCAAACTCTCATTCTCTTCCTCTAAAATCACACACACACACACATCCATATCTATATATATATATAAACTCACAAACACACATACCCATCTACATATATATAGACACTCACACACACACTCATATCTATATATATAAATACATACACACACGCATATAGAAATATATATATACACATATATATATATATATATATATTTCTCTATAAAAAGGAAAACCCCTCATAAATCCTTAAACTAGGTTTTAGGAAAACCTATAAAAGCTATGGTCATTAAGTAGAGAATGATCTCCTCTACATTTATTGTGAAGGAATAAATGATAAAGAGGAATTTATGAGGGTTTAATGTGCATACCTAAATGGTTGATCTTCTTGAAGAAGAGGGAGCTCCAAAAAAGAATGAAATGAAGAGAGAGAGAGTTTACTTTGTGGTGAAGGAAAGAGAGGGGGTTTGCCTATACATGGCCGGCCAGGGGGGGGTCTTAATGGGTTTGGGAGGAGACCCATTAGGCCTCCAAACCCATTAGACTCGGTTTGCTTTGGTTTGGGTTTGGTTTAACTCTAATTGACTAATTAAGCCTCTAAATGACTATTTAAGCCATGGAAGTATCGATTTATGGTTTCTAGCCTAGTTACGATGGCATGTGGGCCAAGCCCAGCTAGTATGTGGGTCTCACTAGTGTCCAGGCTACCCGGGTCTCCAACTTAAGTCCAAATTGGATAAAATTCAAACTACATCAACTAAATCCCTAAAAATCCTATAAAATCAAATAAAATTCCCAAAAATTATAAATCTTAGAAAATGACGAAAATACCCCTAATTCAAAAATTAGGGGTGATAAATCTACCCTCCTTAAAAGAATTTCGTCCTCGAAATTGAATGAGAACTAACACAGCAACATGAATAGAACAAAGAAGGAAAAGAAAGAATTTTACCTCAAGGCTCGAAGAGATATGGGAATCTCTCCCGCATGTCGTCCTCGAAATTGAAGGTTGGTAGTGGGGTTAAAACATGATAGAAGATTTAAGCAATATTTTAGACACGATCCAAGAATGACGAGTTTTGCACGATCAAGAAAATCAATTCAAAATTGTTCAGGCACGATGAGGGATTTGGCACGATAGAATCATGATACGAACAAAATCGTATGTGCATGATTTCAAAATAAGTCAAGTCATTGGGGCACGATTTAAGAGACGATAAGGATAATTGAAGATATAAATGAAGTTCAAGTACGGGGTGATTTGTATGACTTAGGTTGATGGAAATCAACCCGAAAGTCGCACAGGCCCGATCAAGATGAAAAGCTAACCATGACCAAAACAAGGTTTGGCATAGTTGAGATGAAATTTCAGACACAAACAAAATCGAAGTCAAGGTCTTATAGGCCCGATCAAGATTAAAGAGTATGATTAATAAAATCATGAAATATGATCCAAGTTCGAACGTGATTAAAATTGGAAATAGTCTAAGTTCACTTGGCACGATAGAGGTACGACAACGAAATCAAAACTTGAGCTTCGTCCGATTACAATCAAGTCAAAAATTTGATTAACAGGATTTCAGCTCGATGAAATTAGATTTAGGGTTAAGATTATCAAGATCATGAAAATCAAAGTCGGATAGTTATAATCTAAAACAAGGCTAAGAGAAGCAAATGGAGAGAAAATTTTGAGTATAGCACGATTGAGAGATAGAATTGATAGAAATCAGATTATAGGTCACATAAGCACGATCAAGATCCAAGTTCAGTTGTGAATGACGAATAAATCATGAATTCAAAATCAAGGTCTGAAAAGCACAATTTAGGAAGGAACCCAAGTTAATTAGGCACGGTAGAAAGTCAAGCATGTTCAATTCTAACACGAATAATTTCGTAGTCACACTAGTTAGTCGTGATTGAAAGTCAAAAATTTTAGGCACGAGTTTGAGACAAGATAAATGTATAGTTATGATCGTTAAAATCACGGTCAAGGAAATCCCAAGTTGTCTTAGTCATGCCAATCATCTAGGCACGACTAATCACAAAGAATTTGGATGTAATTAGGAAATAAAATCAAGGTCGAAAAGAGTTTAGACACGAGTGTCCAAAATCCAAACATGATCAGAATCGGAAGTTAATGCACGAGAGTTAATAGCATTGAAATCCAACCACGATAAAGAAATTTGTTTCAACACGATCTAAGTTGATCAACCTTCGAGTAAATCAGAATTTGGGCAAGATGGAGAATAAGATCAACGAAGGCTGGGCACGAGAATCCAAGGATGAAAATCCAAGTCACAAAAGAATTTGAAGTCATCTAGAGTCTAGTCAGCAACCAAGACTCTTTGGCACGATAAACTAGACAACCAGAATCGATTGGTCAATCAGAGAGGATCAATCTCACGATATCAAAATATAATAACCAAATCAAGGATATAGAATTGAATTGCTTCTGTTATCATAGAAACCAGAATATGGGATCGTAGGAGGAAGCCGGGGTAATCATCTCGCTCTGCTTCGACTACTACCAACAATGTCTACTCCGAGACGGATGATTACGATACTTCCTCGATTTCTCTCAAGATAAAAGATATGAAAATTCTAAAATTTTCAAGGTTTTCAAAGTATGGCTGACAGAAGTAGATACGAGATAGGCAACTGGTGGAACCAAGACATAATTGATCAAGACGGAGGAAGTAAGGGTAAGATGAGGAAATCATCATGCGATGAGGAAGAGAAGAATGGGAAAACAGGAGTAATAGTAGGAACTGCTCTTGCCCAATAGGTTAAAATAAGTGAATCAATTTAAGATACGATCTGATAACCATACACGTCTATCCCAAATCATGTTGCCAGAATTCTCGCCACGCCAGTAAGCATAGCGGTAATAAACAATGAAGTCCATAACTATGATATACACCCTATAATCATGTCATCTAGATTCCTTACCACGCCAACCGGTATGGCTGCAAGAGAATCTAAATAAGATAACTAGGATAGTATATCCAAATCGGGCTCCATGTCCTTGTCTCGCTAGCTAATATGACTGCGATGAATTCTAAACTCCATAAATAAAGTAGACACTTACTGTTCTCATCGTCCTCGTCCAAAATATGTTTATCAGGATATCTTAACTCAATTCTTAAAAACTTATCTCAAACAAAGTCAAAATCGAAGTCAACAACGAACGAACATCAAGATTCAAAATTTTCAACAACGAATCAAGGATAAGTAGATGAAAACTAACAAAAATAGATTTCGAGATAGGGTTTAGAAGAAAATTCTCTGGAGATGTCCAAAGGTACTATCTAGGTCAAGATAAAAGGAAATCATTGGAATATAATCTAAAACAATCCCAACCTGATATGAGACTGGCAAATTATACTCTCGCCTCAACCTAGAAAATATATAAGTCCAACTTATACCTTCCCTCTGGGGTACACAAACTCATCCCAAGAAGGAATAAAGTTTGATACGGACAGATATTTCAGAAATTAGGACGAATGGAAACAAGTGGGAAAAGATTTGAAAGCCTTCGAAATAAGATTCCCAGGGGTCATCCCTAGAATCTATCAAGAGTTTCTAATATGTGACTGAGTACCAAATCCTAAAATATTCCATTACTCAACCTTAATCCTAGGGCAGGCTCGCAGTAGTACAGATAAACTCAAGTACTACCACGACTTCGCATTAATTGCAAAGACAGACCTGCATGGGCCACCACTAAAAACGTGTCACGACCCGCACCCAGATATACGGGTACGAATATGTGGGCCACGCCCAGCCTACGCCGCAGTATCGGCGGTAGAACGCTGTCAAGTATACTATACTAACTACAACATCTAAGGATCCATAACTAGAAATGTACTCATGTCACATCACAAAAACTAAGGAAGATAAGACAAGAATTAATAACAATATCACTAGAACAACTAGAATCTACAATGATCATAAGACAGGAAATAAAGAAGGAACAACAAGACTAACTAAGGATAACTACCAGGCAACTCACATAAAAAATAGTGAGATCCACCTCAGCTAGCAACATCATGAAGTCCAATACTGAGGGCACAACTACTCCTAAAATTTTGTCAACATATCTGGTCAGGATGGAACGAGTACATATATCTCATAACAGATCTCAAGATAGAATAAAAGCAATAAAACTGTAAATAGAGCATATACAATAAAATCATGGAGTGTACATATATGTATCATGGCATGGTAAGCTGTAGAACTAAAGCTAGAACAGGAAAGTAGAACTGATCATGATATGTACACAAATCAGGGTAAGCCATCTATCCAATGTGTGTGAGTAGTAGTTTCAACTTGTGACCGACTTGGAAACCTGTAAAGAACTGGCCTGGCTAGTCATAAGTACGGTATATGACTAACACTATTCAAGAATGTAAGATGGATTTGATCAAAGGCATGCGCTACTACTCCCCCACTCCCAACTGGTAGAATGGATCCAAACAGGACACGTCACTGCACGGGATTCTAATGAGAAGGGAGCAAGTCTTCTCTAGAATCGGTGACCATATATTGCGCAAGAGCTACAAGGGAGCTTGCACAATACATCCCAAGCTAATAAGGAGCAACATCTCTCATCGAGATCCAGGAATACCAATCTGTGAGAACCATGTGTCAGGAATAAGCATATCTACACCAAGTACATGAATTATAACAGTTATCATAAATTGGGAAACAGTTATCAGAGAATGTACTCACCTACGATCTGGTGGAATATGTCAACTGAGTCCAAGAACAGTGCCTCGAGGACCTATAGGTGGAAATACTGTATCAATACTATGTTTAGGAAGTAAAGTCAAATCAAATTAAATCCTATTAAGTCATTCTAGGTCAAGACACGTCAACTAGATTGTACAGGGTCAACCTAAGTCATATTAGGCCTAACCAGGTCAAACTGGGTCAATGCAAGTCAAACGGAATTAAACTAGGCCGATTTAAGTCAACAGTTGACTTACAGTTGACTTTTGGTCAACTGGTCAACTTTGGTCAACCCTAGGTCAACTCTAGGTCAATGGTGACTAACACTTGACTTTTGGTCAACTGTTCAACTCTAATGGAATTTGGGACTAAATTGGGTAAAGTGTTGACCCATGGTTGACTTTTGGTTTAAAAAGTCAACCGTGGTCAACCAAGGTCAAGACTAGGTCTAGGCGACTATTTCTAACCATTATCAACCCTTACAACCCATATCTAAGTCCATCTTGAACTCCAAAACCCATATCTTGGCCGTAGGCCAATATCTTAAATTTACCCTTTTACTAAATTCGACTCACTCACAAACCCTCTCTAATTTGATTTCCTTCATTTCCTTCTCCTTATTCTTATTCTCCATCTCATTCTTCTTATTCTCCGTCTTATTCTTCTTATTCTCCGTCTTATTCTTCTTCTTATTCTCCTTCTCCTCATTCTCCTTCTCCTTCTCTTTATTCTCCGTCTCCTTCTCCTTCTCCTTATTCTCCGTCTCATTCTTCTTATTCTCCATCTTATTCTTCTTATTCTCCGTCTTATTCTTCTTATTCTCCGTCTTATTCTTCTTCTTATTCTCCTTCTCCTCATTCTCCTTCTCCTTTTCTTTATTCTCCGTCTCCTTCTCATTCTTCTTATTCTCCGTCTTATTCTTCTTATTCTCCGTCTTATTCTTCTTATTCTCTGTCTTATTCTTCTTCTTATTCTCTTTCTCCTTATTCTCCTTCTCCTTCTCTTTATTCTCCGTCTCCTTCTCCTTATTCTTCGTCTCATTCTTCTTACCACTGCTGCTCCTAATGTCTAAATTGCTGCTGCTGCTACTGGGCTTATGCTGCTCTACTTCCTACTGCTGCTGCTGTTCTACTTCCTACTGCTGCTGCTATTTCTTATTCCTTCTTCTTCTACTTCTATTCCTCTCTTCCAAACTCTCATCCTCTTCCTCTAAAATCACACACACACACATCCATATCTATATATATATAAACTCACAAACACACATACCCATCTACATATATATATATATATATATATATATATATATATATATAGACACTAACACACACACTCATATCTATATATATAAATACATACACACACACGCATATAGAAATATATATATACACATATATATATTTCTCTCTAAAAAGGAAAACCCCTAATAAATCCTTAAACTAGGTTTTAGGAAAACCTATAAAAGCTATGGTCATTAAGTAGAGAATGATCTCCTCTACATTTATCGTGAAGGAATAAATGATAAAGAGGAATTTATGAGGGTTTAATGTGCATACCTAAATGGTTGATCTTCTTGAAGAAGAGGGAGCTCCAAAAAAGAATGAAATGAAGAGAGAAAGAGAGTTTACTTTGTGGTGAAGGAAAGAGAGGGGGTTTACCTATACATGGCCGGCCATGGGGGGGTCTTAATGGGTTTGGGTGGAGACCCATTAGGCCTCCAAACCCATTAGACTCGGTTTGCTTTGGTTTGGGTTTGGTTTAACTCTAATTGACTAATTAAGCCTCTAAATGACTAGTTAAGCCATGGAAGTACCGGTTTATGGTTTCTAGCCTAGTTAGGATGGCATGTGGGCCAAGTCCAGCTAGTATGTGGGTCTCACTAGTGTCCAGGCTATCCGGGTCTCCAACTTAAGTCCAAATTGGATAAAATTCAAACTACATCAACTAAATCCCTAAAAATCCTATAAAATCAAATAAAATTCCCAAAAATTATAAAACTTGGAAAATGACAAAAATACTCCTAATTCGAAAACTAGGGGTGACACTTACCGAGCCATTCTCGGCGCTGCCCAGCGCCACTCTGCCTCATACCTATGCCAGCAGTCGACCAGCCCGGACCACCGTACGAGTCCTCCACCCGCGTCGGCGAACCATCCGTCGTGCCTCTGCCCAGATCTAAGGGTGAGATTCCCGACCCACTTCTTCGCAAGATCCAATGCCGACAGTCACCACTCACGCCAGCGCCGCCCTCCAGAACCTTCGATCTACCGTCGCCTCGTCTCCTCTGCCATACCCTGACGGTGAGTTTCCTCCGACAACCCAGTGAGCTTTCCTTTCGTCCTCCCCTCTTCCTTTCATTCTCCTTCCTTGATTGAGTCTGTGGATCCCCTCTCTCATTCTTCATTGAGAATAGGGAGAGGAATTAGCTCATTGGGTTTTATTATTTGGATTCAATGTGTGTGTTTTAGCCATAGGATTAAATCCAATAAACTATTAGGGGACCTAATGTGGATGAGCAGTAGTGGGCTACAATTTTGGGTAAGGCCCACTTGTGTATTTTGGGATGATAGCTTGAATATACCTAATTGTGGGTTCAGTTAATGCATTGGACTATTGGGCGTTACTTGGGCAGAGCCCAGGGACCAATTTTGGGTTGGGCATCATTTGATATCCAATAAACTTGTGGTTTTTGATTTATAGGCTCAATGGTTTCGGCCCCTATAAATATAAATGAATTTGGACTGCATAATTATATATATATATATATATATATATATATATATATATATATATATATATATATATATATATATATATATATATATATATATATAAAAAATATATATATATATATATATATATATATATATATATATATATATATATGTATATAATATATATATATATATATATAAAATATATATATATATATATAATATATATATATATATATATATATATATATATATATATATATATATATATAAAATATATATATATATATATAATATATATATATATATATATATATATATATATATATATATATATATATATATATATATATATATAAAATATATATATATATATATATATATATATATATATATATATATATATATATATATATATATATGTATATTTTATATACATATATATATATATATATATATATATATATATATATATATATATATATATATACATATATAATATATAATAAATATATATTATATATCTATATATATATATATATATATATATATCTATATATATATTATATATATATATATTTATATTATATATATATATCTCTATATTATCTATATATATATATATAATATTATTATATATTATATATATATATATCTTATATAATATATAATTATATATATATATATATATATATATATATATATAATTATATTATATCTATATTATTATATATAGAGAATATATATAAGATATATTAAAGAACACTCCTTTTTATTCCAGCAAGGCTCAAAATACCGAAGCCTGTACAAGTAACCCCTAGGCACAAAATGCCGACGCCTATTATATATATATATATATATATATATATATATATATATATATATATATATATATATATACATGGGATTTTATATACATGGGATTTTATATATATACAAAAATATATACACACAATATATATATATATAATATATAGATATATATATATATATATATATATATATATATATATATATATATATATATATATATATATATATATACATATTTTTGTGCATATATGTTTTGATGTTGACTGGGTGGGCTTTAACTAAATACTTAAAGGTAATGGGCCATGAATTTGGGGCATAACATAATTATGGTATATTTTAGTTATGAGAGTTATATTACAGTTTTGAGTTTTTAGCTATGAGCCTTATATTTATGTACATATTATTTCAATAGTTTCTAAATGGATAAAAACACTTCTTAAATGTCTAAAACGATATTTTCAAAGGACTATAAATATTTTCTAAATAAATCTATAAATATTTAGCCTCGGGACTAATATCTTAATTAAATTCTTCTCGATTTAATTAATCACCCATCGATCATGACTAGATCATTCCTTTCTTTGCAATCATGGACTTCGATCTTGCCTCGATTGTCATGCTGAGAATCTAGACTACTGCTTGCTAATTTGGACTATTTGGACTATTCTGGACTCATTGGACCTACATGCATCGTTATTTGAGACCATAATGTGGAGCATAGCATCGGTACCTACTCCGTGTCGATACGTTTGTGTGTGCACGTCGACTTCAGCTAAATTGAGGCGAGTACATTCTCTGATAGTTTTCATTATCTTGATAGTCTCTATGATATTAGTTTGTAGTGTCATGCTTGATTCCTGACATGAGAGTACACAGATTAGTATAGCTTGGATCCCGTCATAAGATATTATTCCTGGTTATCCTAGTACATGTCTTGTTATTGTTCTCATACTTGTATGGACACCGATTTCTAATGGGATTTGCCCCTCTTAGAGAATCCCGTGTCATAGCGTGCCATGGTTGGATCCACTGTACTAGTCGGGGGATGGAGAGATATTAGGAGATTATGTGATCATACCCAAACTATTTGTGTATAGCTCATCCCCACCTCACATAGGGTGTAGCCTGATCTTATAACTTATGCATAGCTTCCTTGTATGGCTGATCTGATCCATTACTTGTACTTGTGCATAGCCGGTCATATGGATAGCCTGATCATGGTCCCAAGCCGATCACATAACAAACTAATATCTCAAGGCACTGTTTAGTTCTATATGCTCTATTCTAGATATTACCTGTTGTTACACCATACTCATGATTACTTATAGTACATTGTTACCTTGACATGCTAACATAATTATCATATACTTTTTATTGCTCAGTTTTACTTACCTGTTATGTACTTCCATTGCTTACTGTTATTTATAGTTTTTGTCAATTTAATAAAACTGCTGTTAGTTTATGTACTTCGCTCCAATCCTGACTGGATAACCATATTTTAGGAGTTGTTATACCCCCACATTCTTGGACCACATGACGATGTTAGCTGAGACAGTTCTCAATATTTCGTTTACTGTGAGTTGACTTCTGGGAGCTCTAGGCCATATTTTCTTATTTAGATTTGTGTTTTGTTAACGAATTTGTCTCTGATACATTCTTGTCATATATGATCATTTGCATACTCTGGTTGATTCAGCGTTACTGCCATCTTTTCTATTTCATATCTTCCTTAGCTGTACGTGATTTGAGTACTTGTTGTTTTTATGGATCAAATGTTGTAGATATTTATTGGGTACTTGACAGCGTTCTACCATCGACACTGCAGCGTAGGATGGGTGTGGCCTATGTATTTGTGCCCGAATATTTTGGTGCGGGTCGTGAAAACACCATATACTCATGGTAACATACTTGTGAGACAATGATCTTCCTTCGTTTGATTGTTCGTAGTGATTCTCCTTTTTACTAGTAGTATCTGTAGTTGTAGCATACAATCTCTTCTTTATATAAGGGATTGTGTTGTACCTTAAATCCCAATACCATCATGTACACATTTGCATCATTATGAAGACTATTCTCCTCTTTAGAGTCGCTAGCTTTGTTTTTGTACCTACAGTCATAAGTAGCTTCAAGAAGTTTCTAAATTTTATGAGATGTTGTGCAAGTCGTAATAAGATTGAATACATTTATGTCTACAGTACAATAAAATGCATGCATTGCTTTTGCATCAAGGCTAGCTAACTTCTTCTCTTCCTCCGTGTAACTATAAAAAAGGCTTGTTAATAATAAAGGAAGTGAGAATAGAGGTGATAGTAGGCTTTTTGTAGCCATTGATAACAATTGACCAATGGTCCAAGTCTAGCGACTTCAAATAAAAGCTCATCCGTATTTTCTAGTACGTATAGTTGTAACCATTAAATAGGGGTATCCTATTTGTGGATTGCCCTTTACTTATGAACATTGATTTCACGACTGCAACATATACTCTCTATAGTGTTATATTGGAATATAACCTGCTCTGATACCAATTGAAGGAAATTGGTATAAGCAGTAATATCTATATAACAAGCACCTGCTCTGATACTAATTATAGAAAATTGGAATCAGAGGGTAACAATTGATAATAAGAATCTACTCTAAGGATGATAAGCCAAATATTATAGTCTTTGCTCTGATACCAATTATAGGATTTGTGGCATCTCTAGAGGGGGGTGAATAGAGTGTAGCGGAAGAATTATCCCCAATAAAAATTAAGCAGGTAAAGGCAGATATAAACAAATACTTAAATACAGTAAAGTAAAGCAGTAAGTAAATGAGACAATAAAGCAATATGCAGAAACCAAGATTTTATACTGGTTTCCCTCTGAGAGGACTAGTCTAGTCTCAAGAAATCTGCTCGATGTTAATTTACTATTGAAATAGAGATTATACTGCGTTCTTTACTCCGAAGAACACGTCAACTTTAACACCGTCGTATTTTAGTCCGAAGCCTACGATCAGACTTCAATATTGTCTGGAAAAAGCTTTTAAACTTCAAGCTTGTACAACTCGAATACTCCTAATCGGAAACAACCGGCACTTAGAAGAATGGAAGATGTCTTGGGAATAGGAAGATTGAAATCTCTTTGTAATAGGAAGGCTTAGAATAGATAGAGAAGATAAAGAATGGATTGAGAGAATAGAATGACAAATTCTTCTCTATTTATAGGTATTTTTAAAACATAGTTTGGACAGAACTCGGTTAGGGCAACGTTCATAATTTTGAACATTTGAGATCCAAAGGACTAGGAATAAGCTACTGACCAGGAGTGATCCAAGGGGACCGAGTTTGATCCGAACTTGGCCCGAGTTCGGCTACTAGGGTTTCTGGATATTTTTAGTTTGTGTAGGCTTTTGGATGTTGGTTTGGTTTGGGACAAAAGATAGGTTTGGTTTTTGTGAGGATGATATTCTAAATGCCAGTGATATCCGACTCACAAAATAATTTAAACTCAAGAAAGGAAAAATACAGAATAAATTAGAAAAACCAATAGCCCTTTAATAACGTCTTTTTCCTTGATATTTGAGCATACTTGAATGCCTTCTTCCTTGACGGTAGTTGTCCAAAGAGTCTCATGCAATAATACTGACGAAGAAGATTTTGATAGTGACGAACATGCCCTACTAGTCAAGAACTTCAGAATATTCTTAAAGTTTGAGCGATCAAACAGAAAGAAGAAGGATATCTATGAAAGCAATGAAGAAGAAACTATTTGCTTTAGATGCAAGAAGTCAGGGCACATGAAGAAAGCTTGTCCACTTGTGAAGAAAAGCAGTCCATACGATCGATCAAGATCGAGCAGAAAAGCAATAACTGGTCGAAAGTATGCAAACCCCAACATCTGGCATGAAAGTGAGGCCAGTGAATTAGAAGAGGAGGACAGACCCAACAACGGTACAAAAGTCTGTCTGATGGCTTACAATAAGGTATCAGAAAATCCTCTTTATGATGATTTTACATTCAATCAGCTAGAAAATGCCTTTAGCGAATTACTTGAAAAGCACAGAAATATGTTGGACAAGTATAAGCAGTCTCACAATAAGATAAAGACATACACAACCGAAGTAGCTAAACTGTCTAATCTGCTTGAAGATATCAAAGAGATGTCTACTGTCGGTAACACGGAGGAGATAGCCAAAATTAGATTGGACTATCATGAGGCTATTCTCACTATAGAACAAAAAGAAAGAGACTATGTCAAAGTGAAAGAACTATATGACATAGAGAAGGAGAGACACCTAGCCACTGAGCAGAGACTGATGGATATGACTGCAAAATTTGGAGGGTCTTGTGCAATCTCTAAAAGGTTAGAGGTCAAATTAGGCAAACAGGTCACCCCTATTACACAGCCTAAAGATAGTCCTAATACTATACGTGTACCATAGTGGATTAAACCAAAGAAAGCACATAAGCAACACGTTTCTCACAACCATGCTTTCAGGTTTCCAAGAAAGACTCAAGAAATACGTGAACATAGAAACAAAAAGCACTATTTCAAAATAACAAGAACATATTGTGGTGAACACGGGCACATATCACAGTATTGTAGAGCTAGAAAGCTAGTTGACACAAATGTACTTATTTGGATTCCTAAAACTAATCATACCGGACCCTTGAAGAAATGGGTACCAAAGGTTATATCTACTCGTTTTGTAGGTGGACCTTTAACCTTCTAATGCTAAAAGCAAGTAGGTCCTCGATAACGGATGTTCGTGACACATGACAAGTGATGCATCCTTATTCGCTATGCTATCGATGAAGAGAGAAGGGTATGTTTTATTTGGTAATAACCTTCGAGGTAACATTATAGGAATTGGTAATGTTGGTATATCTTCCTACCCTGAAATAAAAGACGTTTGTCTAGTCGCAAAATTAAAACATAACCTGTTGAGCATTAGTCATTTGTTAGATAATGGTTATGGCATCAATTTTGTGAAAGACAAATGTTCTATATATGAAATGTCTACTGGTAATCTCGTATATGAAGGGATTATGAAAGACAATATATATGTTTTCTTTCAAGAAAGTACTAACAGTGCAGATAAGTGCCTAGTATCCAATCAAGATCAAAGCTGGCTATGGCGCATGAGGCTAGGACATGCAAACATGGACACTATATCACGACTATCGACTAAGAAGGTTTAAAAGGACTTCCAGAAATTTCCTTCAAGAGAGAGAGATGGTATGTTCAGATGGTAAAAAGAACAAAGCAACTAGGTCATCCTTTAAATCCATCAATGAAAGTACTTTTAGACCCTTGTAATTTATTCATATGGATTTGTTTGCTCCTAGTAGAGTCGCTATTCTTGGCGGTAAGCTCTACGCTTTTGTTATTGTTGATGATTTCTCTCGATTTACTTGGGTTTACTTTTTATCTAATAGAAGTGATGCCATTTTTGAATTTAATTATTTTGTAAAAAAAAGTACAAAATAAAAAAGGCTTCATAATTACTCGTATCCGAAGTGATCATGGCGGTGAATTCAAAATTACTGATTTTAAAAAGTTTTATGATGATAATGGATATTACCATAAATTTTCTTATCCTAGAACTCCTCAACAAAATGGTGTTGTGGAGTAAAAGATAGAACTTTTAGCGATATGGCTAGAGTCATGCTTAACCAGCATAATCTTCCTAAATATATTTTGACAAAAGTTGTAAGTTCAACCTGTCATATTTTGAATAAGGTGTCAATTCGACCTATATCGAAGAAAAACTCCTATGAATTGTGGTTTGGAAATATTCCAAACATTTTTTATTTTAAAGTTTTTGGATGTCGTTGCTTTATCCTGAACCCCAAGGCTAACTTGGGTAAGTTTGACTCGAAGGTAGACGAAGGAATATTCCTCGGGTATGCTGCCAAGAGTAAGGGATATAGGATTTTCAATAAAAGATTTATGATTGTTGAAGAATCTACTAATATTTTCTTTGATGAGCTCAACAGTCAGAAATATAGCGACAACGATGACGAAGATATGCAAAACTAATCTAAGGCACCTGAAGATACTGATACCAATGAGAACTATCTGAAGAGCCTACCTAAGCTGATAAAATTCATGCTAGACCATCCAGAGACACTTCTTATAGATGATGCATCCTAGGGAGTAGGTACGCGTTCTTCTACTAGAGACATAACAACAAATGTTGCTTTCATTTCTCAAGTAGAACTTAAGTCAGTAGCAGATACTTTTCTGGATGAATTTTAGATTGATGCCATGCAAGAGAAACTTAACAATTTAAGAGAAATCAAGTTTGGAAACTTGTTCTTAAACCTACTGATCAATCGATAATTGGTAACAAATGGGTGTTCCAAAATAAACTAACTGAGGATGGACATATTCTACGCAACAAAGCACATCTAGTGGCACAAGGTTATAATTAAGAAGAATGAATTGATTATAACGAGACATATGCTCATGTTGCTAAACTAGAATCTATTCGCACATTTTCTGTATTCGCATGTTTTCATAACTTTAAACTTTTTCAAATAGATGTTAAGAGTGCATTTTTAAATGGTTTTATAAAAAAAAAATTTGTGATACAACCCCCTGGTTTTGAGGATTCTCAAAAATATGATCACGTTTTCAAGTTAAAAAAGGCACTTTATGGACTCAAACAAGCACCGCGTGCTTGGTATGAACGTCTCAGTACTTTCCTACTTGAAAATAATTTTTTAAAAGGAAGAGTTGATACAACTTTGTTTATCAAAACTTCAGATGATAGTATTTTACTTGTGCAAATATATGTTAATGACATAATTTTCAGTTCTAGTAATGAAAAACTCTGTCATAATTTTGCTAAGTCTATACAGAGTGAGTTTGAGATGAGTATGATGGAAGAACTCAACTACTTCCTAGGACTTCATATAAAACAACACACATGGAACCTTCATCAATTAAGCCAACTACACGAAGGACTTACTAAAGAAGTTTGACTTCGACAACGTAAAGCCTATCGGCACGCTAATGGCTACATTAACTAGACTTGACCTTGATGAAAGTGGCAAACCAGTCGACCAACATAAGTATCAAGGTATGATTGGTTGTTTACTATACTTAACTACTAATCGCCCTGATATTATGTTTAGTATTTGCATTTGTGCACGATATCAAGCTAACCCTAAGGAATCTCACTTATGTGCTATTAAGCGTACCTTTTATACCTTAAAGAAACTTCTACTTTTGGTTTATGGTATCCCAAAACCACATCGTTTGATCTAGTCGGTTACTCAGATGTTGATTTTGCTGGATGCAAACTAAAGTATAAAAGTATCAGATGTACGTGTCATCTTCTAGGTAAAGTCTTAGTCTCTTGGTTTAGCAAAAAATAAAATTATATAGCATTATGAACAATTGAGGCAGAGTATATCACTGCAGGATATTGTCGTGCTCAAATTTTGTGGATGAAGCAAACCTTAGAAGACTATAGTCTATACTATACTAAGATTTTTATATACTGTGATAACACTAGCACTATTAATCTAACACTGAATCATGTATGTCACTCACGCACTAAGCACATAAAACTACATCACCACTTTTTACGTGATCACCAACAACACGAGGATATCTGTCTAGAGTTCGTTGACACAGATCATCAACTGGCAGATATATTCACAAAACTACTAACCGAAGATCGTTTTAACTATCTTCGTCGCGAGTTAGACACACTTGAATTTTCGGAGTCATAATGTGTTATGGTTAATAAAATACTTAAAAACTTAAGATTCAACGATTTATCAATCGAAGTTATTTTGGGTACAAGCCGAAATGTTCCTTCTGTCAACAAAACATAAAAGCTTAAATGACACGATGCCAAGTGTCTTCGGACTACCGCTAGTTGAGATCCGGCCCCTACAGCTAACCCAAGGTAATAGATATTAATTAATTAATAAATTATAAGTTTTTAGGTCATTTTTATCATTCATTACTCAAATGTGAACTAAAATTCAAGTGGCCGAACTCAGACCGAGTTCGGGCCGAACTCTATGGAGACATATTATATAATCAGAATTCGAAACAGCAGCCCCCTCTACTTCATCTTCCTTCCCAAAACAACCGACCAAGCCTCCAAAAACCTTAATTTCTCAAACCCTAGATCCTAGAAACCTACTTCTAAGGTCTTCCAACCCAAAATTCTTCGGATTTAAGGCGTTCTGATGGCATTCTCATCCATCTTTGATCATTTTTGAGGTATAATTCTCATATTTCTCTCTCAATTTCGTAATTGAACCTAGGATGTTTAAGAGAAATAAGAGTAGGGATGCTGCCTCATCTTCTACGTCTGAATACGAGCCGTTAATATATTCAGTCCCTCTCGTCCTGATGACGATGAGAATTATGAGCCAAACCTATTTGTCTCACTAGAAAGATCTACCCATTGGTTTGATCACTTTCGATACCAGGAAATCTGTCCGAGTAAAATGATTAATTTTACCATTTTCTCGAAATATTTGACCACTTTCGAAAACTTAGGACTTCATGAACTTTTAGAAGTTTCAAATTCGATTCACGAAAATACAGTTCGTGTGTTTTATTGCAACATGTAAGAATCCGATGACTATATCCATTCATCTGTCAACGGAAAGGAATTTGAATTCAATTATGCCGACTTGAGCGAATATTTGTAAATGCCGAACATCGGTGATGCTCTTGTCGGTATTATGAAGGTTCAATTTTCTGACGACATGACTCCTGAATCCTTCAAAGTCGCGGTGTATCGTCCTGATCTAGTTCCTTAGAGACGGTTGTACGCACGCAGCTAAAACCAACATTTCTATGGGTTACATCGTATCACTATTTTATCTCTTTTACAAAAAAAGAGATCTACTAATGAGATCACATACTTGGAACTATCTGCGACGTATCACATTCACTTTAGGATTTCTTTTTCCTTTTCCAAGACTACGTTAGCCCTTATGATCAACTGTCGGAGGGCAAACCGTAATCTCCTATATCCTATGCATCTGATGACAATCTTCCAGAAATTTGCTATTCTTTTAGAGTCTTGTCCTATCTCTAGAACGCCTTCAGAGCTACTTAGGTCTAGGAGATTTCCTCATCCTCCTGGTGATGCTCCACCTTCTCCAGCTCCAATCGTAGCCCCAGCAAACGCTCCAACTGATCTAGCCCCTACAGTACTGGGCCATACTATTGACGAGATATATCAGTGGTTCGATATTTTTGTCACTCTCCAGGGACAGCAACGTTAGGCCGATCTAAATCATTATAGTGATACCGAGTTTCACCATATTTCTTATGTTTAGGTCTTGAAAAATGCTATGGCAGACATTCATTGGATGATGGCTCATCATCCTACTGCACCGATGACTATTATCCGTCACCCTATATTTGACAGACCAAGACTTGAGGATGATCAGACATTTATCTACTTTGACCCTATGTTTTGATCCGACCCAACCGTCTGCTGATGCTCCTAGTGGTACAGATATTTGATTTGATGTTTTGGACTTAGTATTTTATGGATATGTCTAATGATGATTATCTTATATGTAGCAACACATTTTATTTTCTATGCATTTTGGACTTTTGAGTTGTAGTAACACTTTTATCTTTTATGCGAGCTATTAGTTTTCATCTATTACTGCTACTGGTGATGTTCTAGTTTAATACTACTTGAGTTGTTGACTTGTCACTTTATATTATATTTGATATCACTCTATTATGTTTCTTTTTTGTTATTTGGCTCATAAATTATGAAGGAACCATATTTTGATTACATGACGAAGGGGGAGATGAGCATACCAAAATCAAAAAATTTAAGATTTCAGACAAGTCAGGTATATATTCAAAGTTTAATATTATATTGGTTATATTTTGGTATAGACTCAAAGTTTGTCAATTATCAAAATGGGGAGATTGTTGGCCTACTGGTCATGATCATATCTGATTTTGATAATCAACGTAAACTTTGGTCGAT
Source organism: Iris pallida (assembly GCA_029216955.1). NCBI lineage: Eukaryota > Viridiplantae > Streptophyta > Magnoliopsida > Asparagales > Iridaceae > Iris > Iris pallida. Next base: position 94,253 of record JANAVB010038020.1, on the reverse strand, counting down.
ATGTAAAATATACATACAGGTATAGGTTTACAGGTTTCAAGTTTGCACCTACTACTGCTACAAACGTCTCGTTGTCATCAAGAACCAAAAGTGATGGAATCAAGATCAAGAATTTTACATATTTCTTTTTTATTTTTATTTTATTTGAGTCTAGGAAAAATATGTAAGATTGATCAGGATCGGTACTGGCTTATCTAATCTTAGTCCACATAAATATAGCCTACCTATCCACAAATTCCTATCCAAAGTCCATAATAAAAAATAGTCCAAACCCATCAAAATTGGCCCAAATAGTTCTGTCAGAACACACGCAGAGCTCAGCCAGAACTTGGCCCGAGTTCGGTCAGGGCAGTTTCAGCTTATTTTTGAATTCCCTTGATATCTGCATCCAACATTCAAATGTGAGATTTCTGCGTTCAAACTCTGCCCAAATTCGGTTCATAAAAATACTATAAATAGAGAGGAACTTTCACATTTTTAATCACTCATTCATTCAATCACATTCTTTTATCTTATTCCTTTAAAGTAATTTCTATGAGCTACACTTTCAAATCTAGCCTATACTACTCGTAGCCAAGCCAGTATAGTTTTTATTTAATCTAGAGTTTAGTTTTGAAGAGTTGTATCGGAGGCTATTTCAGAAAATATTCCAGTTTTCAATCGTCTTCTGTAGTCGGTCGTGCACTCGTCGCTAAGCACGGTGTTGTTGAAGTCGATCGTGCACTTGTCCTCAAGCACGATATTGTAATAGTTGCAAGCACTCAGTTAAAGCTTGTACCATAGTAGATTAACATCGAGTAGGAGTACTCGAGACTGGATTAGTCCTCCACGAGGGTAACCAGTATATATCGTTGTGTCACTGAGTTTGATTTTTTTAACTCTTTACCTTTATTGCAACTCATTTATTGTTATTTCATTTGCTCTTACTTGTCATAGTACATAATTTTTAATTATGATATCTATTTCGCTACACACGCACACACTCTATTCACCCTCTTCTAGAGGTGCTCAACGGTCGTACATCTCAGTCGTACTGTAGTAGTGGGGATAAGTCACAGGATCCTCATCAAGCTCTACTATATATGATAGATATGAGCCTGCATGCTGCAACGCCTCACTCAATGCATCTTCTATCTCTTTGGAGAGACTTAGTAGCTCGAATATGAATAACGAGCCGGAGAATTGGCAAGCTGTGCCAGTATATCAAAATTAGCAGGCTTATCAAGTCCAAGAAGATTAGATTTCTTTAAGAACTTGTCAAACCTTACTTCTTTCTGAGGGACCGATAGGCAACTCTAGAGGGGGATGAATAGAGTGCAGCGAAAAAACCTATTCGATTAAAAATATTCTAAGTGAAGACAATGACCAACCGTATAAAAATATAACAAGTATTGAAATAGCAGAGTTTAGAAAGAAAACGCAAATGTTGAGATTTTTATCCTAGTTTTTCTCTGAGAGGACTAGTCCAGGCCCGAGAACTCTTGCTCAAAGTTGAATCTACTATAGTCATAATAGTGAAACACAAGATTTGAATCTAAAGCGCTTGCAGCTCCTACAACTTGTGCTTTTATTGGAAGTGCACAACGACTTCTCAAATGCGAGCTTTGATCCGAAGAACTCGCGACTTTAGCAGCATAGATAAGCTTTTATAAACCAAGCTTGTATAACTCTTTACAAACTTCTAATCGAAAGCGCACATAGAACTAGAAGGCTGAGGGAGTTAATCTTGGAGATGGGAAGGTTAAAGCTCAAAGATCACTTTATAGGATAAGAAAGATGAGAAGATATGAGTGATTAAGGATTGGAAATCCATGGCTATTTATAGGATTTTTCTGGACAAAGTTCAGCTAGAATTCAGGAATATATTTAAATCTTTTTGGATGTTAAAAACCACAAAATTTGATATTTCACAACTGTCTGGTATGTCCAGATTCATCGTGACCGACTTCGATCAGAATACGACCCGAGTTCGTTTACCCAAGTATGGTATGGTTTTAGCCTTTTTGGATGGAATGAAATGAATGGTTAGGCTTTTGTAGATGGGATTTGGGCTGTATAAATGGACTGGTGGTTGAGTGGACTTCTGGTATCATGTGCCACTCGATGTACATAAGTTATAGACTTAAGAAATATAAAATTACATATTTGACTAAGTATAACTTTCAAGCACCGCAGCATAGTTGAATTTTTATGTGAGTCATACTTGTGACACATCGAGACATGGTTTAGTTAACTATCAAAATCAAGTTGACTGAGACCGAATGAGCCAACAGTCTCTCCTTTTTTTTATAATTGACAGACTATAAATGATATAGCAAATAACTTTGAATAACAGAGCTCCCGCAACTTGTGGAGCAATTTGATACAGTAGTGTGATGAGATATCTTATTGGCACATATTTCTCCCCCGTTGTCATTTGATCGAAATGGCATGCTCTTCTGAAATGAGTGGAGTAATTTGTTTGACAAGAAAATTGTAACAACCCGCACCCAGATGTTGGGGCATGAGTGCGTGATACACTCCCAGCCTACGCCTTCTAGGTCAACAATACTAACTAAAATATCTCATGAATATGTATCATAACCTGTCAATAATATCTCATCTCCAAAAAGAGGGAAATATAATGATAATATTCATACTCAATCACAATAAACTATAAGGAAGATGAATGGCACGATAATGACATACATATATGAAAAGATAATCCGAAAATAGTCTAGATATATCCCAAATTCACATCAAAGTATAAGAGTCTAAATATCTCAACATAACAAAAATCTCTGAATAATAACATCTCCATGTCAAAAGCTGGAGACAAATCTAGTACTAATAGCTAACTAGCTAGGTCGCTACTGGTGGTGCCTCTTCAACAAACACGGGCTCTAATGGAAGCTCTTAGACATACTCCTCGTCTACTCCGGGTCCATAAAATATGGGACAAAAGTCCTCAAGATCCTCCCTCAAGATCCTTTAAAAAATATTATCCAGTCAGGATTGGAGTGAAGTACAAAACTCTAAAAGCAGTTCCAAATACATGGTGGAGGATATATGACAAGTAATAGAAAAGAATACAAGATGTACACATAACTATAGAATGAAGAATATAACTGAAATAACAAGTAATCACAATGAATAGCTGGAAAGATAAATACAGGCAATATGGTGTAAACAGTAAATTAAAAAACTATTGATATTGTTTATGTGAATTAGAGCACAAGTTCGTTATGTGATCGGCTTGGGTTGCACACAAATATACTAAAGTAACTCGATTATATGTGAGGTGTATAATCGACATACATACGAATACACTAAAGGGTTTGATCACATAATCAACTTCTACACCCCCGCCCCGAATAATATTTATGAATCCAATTACGACACGTTATGCACATAAATATGATATGAGCATACGAAGCACACGAATAAATAACATCTCCAGATTCGATCCATATAATACCAGCCCGTGTAATATTGTATCAAAATCAAGTAATACAGATCTAGAACATGTGATATATACACTATCAAGTACTGAAAACCAACAGAGAGATGTACACGCCTATGGTCCTGTGCAACGAGTAAGGATCGACATCCAAAATAGCGTCACAAAAACCTAAATATGAAATATTAATGTCAATTGGTGTTCTGGTGTGGTAGTCAGTGATATCTAATCTAGAATGTGATTTATAGGTTAAATCTAGGTCATGGAAGTCAACTAGGTCATACCTTGCTAAACTAGGTCAAACTTGGTCATTTCTAGGTTTCTAGGTCCATACCTTACCATACCAAGGTATCCTAGCTAATAAGGCAATACTATCTAATATTTCTAAGTATATACTCATATACCAATATACCTTAGCTCATTATCCAGTACCTAAGTTTACCTTGACCAATATCCATTATCTAGACCGTATCCTAGACACTTATTTCTATATGTATATAGATACCTATGGTATCTACCTTTGACCATTTATACTCATCTAAGTTAGTTCATAATCCCCTTGATAACCCATACAAATGGCACTATAATGCCTTAATTCACTAACCTCATAACCCTTACCCTTTTTATATGCATACCTATACATATATCCTATAATACTTGTATATATATAAATAAATTAATTGTATCTATATAGAACTATATATGTATATGCCCATGTGTACCCTTGAAACTTAGTAATTTAGGATATCTAAGCATTTATATATATATATATATATATATATATATTAAAAAATATATATATATATATATATATATATATATATATATATATATATATATATATATATATATATATATATTTTATATATATATTTTATATATATATATATATATATTATATATATATATAATATTATATATATATAAAAGAAAAAAAAAATAATATATAGATATATATATATTAAAAATAAAAAATAAATATATATTATATATAATATATAATATTAATATATATTATATATATATATATATATATATATTTTAATATATATATATATTATATATATCTATAATATATAAAAATAAAAAATAAATAAAAAAAAAAAATATATCTATATATATATATAATATATATATTAATATAAATATAATAATATATAGCCCTATGTACGCATTTGGGTATAACTCCATGTAACTGACACTGACCCAACATCACTATTTATATTCTCTAGTCATTACCCATCATTGTACGCTCCTCTCATACCATAGACACGCTAAACTACTCATATATCCTAACTGATACCTATGGCCATAGCTATGAACTCAACCCACTCACAGTTACACACACATGCCTATATTAGTGCTAGGACTTCACAACATACTCACATGTGCAATCCCTTCCCTATACTTGTTGTTTCCTACAAGCTTTTAAACTAACTGCTACTACCACCTATTACAACTGTTGCCTACACAAGCCCCCTGCAGTCTGTCCTACTAGATCATCTGTGTGTACTGTCTACTGCACCACCCACTGCCACACTGTTGCTATAAGTGTTTCCCCACTTTTTATCTGCTGTCACACTGTTATTGCTATCTAAACCGTTGTTGATAGCAGTATTGGTAACTGCTGCAACTGCTTGTTGTAGGAAAGCAGCTGCTGCAGCTAGCTCACCACTGCTGCTTCACCTAGCTGCATTCCCATTGCTGCCATCTGCTAGCTGTAAGTGTTGCACCCCTTACTGCTATTGACCATCTGCTAGTTGTTAGTGTTGCACCCCTTACTGCTATAGCGACCATCTGCTAGCTGCTAGTGTTGCTCTAGTCTACTAAAACAGATGTTGCTATCCTTACTGTAGTCTGTATCCAAAGCAATGCACATTCCCTTAGCCGCTCTTGCTCTAATCAACTACAGCAGATGCTGCTATCCTTACTGCAATCTACATCCAAAGTAGTGCACATCCGCTTATTTGCTATTTGGTGGCACTGCATACCCCTGACATAAATTCCTTTAGACATTAACACACATGTCCCCCCCCCTTCACTCTGTTTTTCCTATACACACACAGTCAGCACACTCATAATAAATATAATAGACACAAGGTCCAGTATAGGTGTCCCAACCTATACACCACAAGCTACTACCACCTCTATATGTCCCAATACACACACATATCTATATATTCATACATACATCTCTCAATTATACACACATATCCATATGAAGGTGCACACACGAACACACACACACTCTCTATGTATATATATATATATATATATATATATATATATATATATATATATATATGCATACTCTACTCTATACGATGCATAAGACACATAGGCACATGGCACTCACCTATATGCACTATACCAAACACTTGGTGTGCACTACACTAGTATCACACCAATCTACGATACTCTTATGATACGCCTAAGATACCTATACCACACATTATCCAAATCTATCATAATCACATGAGCATGTCTAAAACATAAATTAGAGCCTAATTAGAACAATCTATAGCTAATGCAATGTGTCATGAAGAAATGGATATGTAGGCCACAAGTGTTGCAAGGATAACCCCCCAAAATAACTCTGTGTCCCACCGTATCATGATACAACCTACTCGTATCCAATTTTGGACACGTATATAGCCTCACACAACAAAATAGGGCTAGTTAGATCTAATTACCAAATGACAAACACTTGGTGCACCATTCTCGGATTTTCCCTAAAATGGTACAAAAACTCAATGTAACTTCCATATAAAGGATCATTAGAGCTTAATTCTTCCTCCTATAGGTATCCCTAGTCCATGGGTGGATTCCTAATGGTCAAAATGCACAATTAGTGCCTATAAATTCTTAAAAGAATTCTAATGCCAATTGAGTTAACATCATTTTGTTGATAAAAGTGGTGGACAGTTTTGATATTAGAAGACTCTAACTAATTTAGTAATTGGAGACATAAAAATGCTTAAAAATTTAGAAGAGTTTATGTCAAAACTATGGTGGATGATATTATGGATGGGAATACCAACTTGATAAAGATTAGGCATCAATGGTTGATAATTAGTGACGTGGAGTCACAAAGCGGGTATGATGTGTAAAAGTTTGATTATTAAAACAAAAGTGAACAGCTTGGGGGTTAGAATTTTTGATATTACTAACTATGGATACATGGAAGAAAAGGGAAGGACAACGACTTGATTATGACCAAGTGAGCAAGAGCGAATTCCTATCATCATTTTCTTTCTTATTGTCATCTCTGTCCTACTTGCATCCATCAAATTGCCTCATGTCTAAAAACTTGTTATTTAAGCCTTGAATTCGCTTGAATCTTATTTACTTGCTTCTGGAAATAGCTGAGGGAAGTATAATAATCATCTAGCTTTGAAATAAAGAAATTTGTTAACATGTGGTAATCTTTGTCGGAATATGGTATCTTGGACATTGAGATAGAGATGATAGAAGAAAAGAGGAACTAATAATGGAAACAAAATCAATAAGAATGGAAACAAAATCAATAGACTATAAGTTTCATTAAATTTTTGAAAATGGTCATATTTAAAGAATTATTTCAAGTATGGATAATTTTCATATAAAAGGAGAATGTGAAAACTTATTAGGAAGAAACAATGGTGGTTCAACATGGTGAGAATTATAATATGACAAGAATATTCAAGGACGAATTAAGAAAATTTAAATAATTGAGGTCATAAATCCTTAGGATAATTAAGGCTAAGATATTGACTCGAGGGATCTAAACATATGAAATAGAGGTTATCAATACAGACGGTGATGATATAAAATTGAACAAGTGATTGGTGGGAGAATGACTAGGAATCGGTATGACATAAAAATTTTGAAATTTTGGAATGCAAAGAATCATTACTACAATTGTGGAACTTTTAAAATTTTTAAGGAAATAACGGCTTAAGGTACGAGATTGATTGATGGATATTTGGAGATAAATTTTAATACTAGAGGAATAAGTTTTTTAATATAGTGGTGACTTTAGACTCAAGTATAAATTCGAAAGAGATGAATTTGAACCACATTCAAAATTTAATAGACGTAACGCTTGATTTCGGGAGTTTGGAATCAATTAAAAACAAAGTGGAGGAATTCAAACTTGTTAAAATAACTAAGTTGATGATGGATCACGAAAACGAGGAAAGTAAAAGAATGAGAATTTACGAATATATTCAGGAGTAACACCCTTGGAATAATGGTCAACAGTTGCAAAAGAGTTGATTTGTGGATTTATGATTTTATTAGTGGTATATCTGGACTTGTAAAATGGAAACATAATTAAGGAACGATGATTAGGTAAACCTTGTAGTAGTTGAAGTGGAGTGAGATGATTACATTATCCTTTCCCTTTGTATTCCCTATCTTTCTATTTTCCTATCCTTGGAAAAGTAATTTGATTTCTCTATTTTTAAAATCATCCCTTGATTTTAGATATTACTAAATTTTGTTCATGACTATATGATTTTTGATTGTCTTCGTTATTATGCCAAAAAAAATTATTCTTGATCATACCTAAATAATTTTAATTTTGATCATGCCTAGATTTCAATTTTATTATTTCTCTTGCCTAGACTTTGATTATATTCTTAATCATGACAATATTATGTTTTAATCATGATTAAATTTTGGTCCTATTCTTGATCGTGCCTAATTTTAATTTTGTTCATGCGTAGATGACTCTGCATGACTAGGCGACTTTGATTCTCATGATCGTGACTACATGTATTGATTTTATCACTAAATCATGCCTAAATTTTGATCATCGGTCACTCCCATGTGACTTCGATCACGACTATATGATTTTGATTATCTACTTAGTCGTGCCAAAATTTGGATTTTGATCATGTCTGCATAATTTTTTTGTTACTGCCTAAATTTCGTTTCTATTGTTACTCGAGCTTAGATTTTATTCTTAATCATGCCTAGATTTTAACTTTTTGTAGCTTTATCCTAGATCGTGCCTAAGTGATTTTAATTATTCTCAAATTCAATCACGCCTAAACTTTGATTTTTATTCATGACTAAGTAATTTTGATACTTAGATTTTTTATCATGCCTAAATTCTTTTGATCGACCATTCTATGTTTGGATTTTGATTCTACCTGGACTTGGTCAAGACCAAATAATTTTGATCATTTCAAAACATGACTAGATCGTGCCTTAAATAACTTAAATTTTCATTCTAAATCATGCCTAAATGATTTTGAGCAAGCTTTGATTTTATCCTTGATCGTGCTAATATGACTTGGTCATACATAAATGATTTCGATTTTCATTATTCTTGGTCGCGCCAAAATATATCATTTTTATCTGATCGTGCCTAAGAGATTTTGACTATGCTCTTGTCACTACCACATTTTCATATAGGATTATTTTTTACCAATTTAAATTTTGCTATTAGTGTTCCATTTGTATACTATTTATTTCAATTCATTGACTAGAAATTTATATTTTGGATTGGACTTTTAGTCATGGTTTGATTAGATGCATGGATTAATTTAGAGCCCAACCCACCTATTTTTATTAGGCCTTTACTTAACAAATAGGAATGGAGACTATTAGAACCTAATCAAGCCTTATTTGCCCAACCCAACCAAGCCAAGCCATGGCCGGGCCAATATATGGAGAAGTCCTCTCCATTTTTTCCCATTCCTACAAGCTTCTCCACTATTCCAAATTCTTCTCAACTCTTATTCCATTGAGTGCTAAGGAGTTGGGAGCTCAAGGAGACCTAGTGGGTAGCCCTAGCAAGGATTTTGGGAACCAATTCTTCTTCATTCACCATCAAATTCGTGGGTCCTTGAGGAGGAACAATTCTACATAGGTATTGATCTCTTTTCTTTACATTTTCATGGAAAATTCTAAGTAAACTAGTAAGAGACCCCTAAAGGCTAGATCTTACCTTCTAGGTGGTGAAATAGGTGTTAGAAGATTCATTCCTTGTAGATCTAGAGTTTAGAATGGTAAATTTGTGGTAGCTACGAATTTATGACCACCAAGTGTTTGATACAAGTCCCCAAGAAAAAATTGTATCATATTTTGGTGTATGTTTTGTCCATGTGTCCTAATTATGGTATCGAAGGTTGTATCATGACACAATGTGGTATGCTTAGCCAATTGGACAAATTCCTATATATATGTATGTGTCTCGAAATGAGCTCAATAACATATCAATAGCTATGGTCACATTTATATAGGAATTTGGGAAAAGAGAAGTGTATCCATGTGTCGTGAAGCTTTTTTATCATAATTATGTCATATGTATCAACGTGTCATGATGATATTCTAGATTAGAGTAATATATATATATATATATATATATATATATATATATATATATATATATATACATGAATGTGTGCCATGCTCTATATATATGTGATGAGTGTGTGCAGATGATTTGACGATGGAAAATGTCCACTGTGTACATGTGTCTGTCTATATATATGTATATAAGCATGTGTGTGTGTGTGTGTGTGTTGTGTGTGTGTGTGTCCCAACAGTTAATAGGTAGTAGCTAGCCTTTGTCATGGGTACTTGTGGTGTCTAGGTAGTGGTGTAGTGCCAGTCATGTATATATAATAGTTGTGTGTGTATACAGCAGTAGGGGAAGGATCCGTAGGCAGTGGGAGTGAGGTGTAGTTGTTTCCTGAACATGTTCTGTTGTGTAGAGTCCTATGTGTTTGTAGGAAGAGAATTAATAGCAGCTAGATAAATCTGCAGGATAGTAGGAGGAAATTTGTGTCGGTATCAGTGGTAGGTGTCTATGGACATGGTATTAGTTGGATAGTGCAATAGGTACTAGTAGCAGCTGCAGTTGCAGTATTAGAAAGAGGGGGTCTAGAGTGTAGTTCAGATGTTCAATGAATAGCAGCAGCAACAGGAATCTGTATTCCAGTAGTAGCATGGCAGCTTAGGTACTACAATAGGAAAAAGCAGGGTCTTGCAGATGTACAACAATAATTGGAAGTTGTTTATACAGATGGACCTGCAGTTTGCAATAGAAAGGGATATTAGACTTGTGTGAGGTGTGAGGCAGGTGGAAGCAAGAAATTGAGTGAGTTCTTGTATATGACAAGCAGTGCAGGGTAGGTAGGTGCATTTAGAAAGCTTTCTAAGAATGTGCCAGTGTGCAGAAACTGTTTGATGTAGCAGTGAACTGCACAGGTACGGGTGAACCAGTGTGTTTCCCAGTAAGTAGTAGGTTACTTATAAGTAATCAGAGTTAGGAAGTAGGGTATACACCATATTCGTACAGCAGCAGCTACACTAGCTGCAGGCTGCATTATAGGCAGTGTACCATGTGTTTGTGTGTGTGTGTGAGTGTTGAGTGATTAGAGTGTGCAGTCCTAGTAAACAGACATGTGTGAGTAAGTACAGGTACTGAGGATAGGGAAAACATATATGTAGGATGGTTGGTAGGATATTGTAAGGAAGGGTTATATATATATATATATATATAATATATATATATATATATAGATATATATATTATATATATATATATATATATATATATATTGTAAGGAAGGGTTATATATATATATATATATATATATATATATATTATATAGATATATATATATATATATATATATATATAGGGAGCGGATCAAAAGCCCCCCTTAGAAAACCCCCTAAAAACCCCCCTCACTCTCTGCCATAATTTAGTGTTAATATTAATGTTAATATTAATGTTAATGTTAATATTAATATTAATATTAATGTAATATTAATGTTAATATTAATTTTATTTTTATATTAATGTTAATGTTAAATTAATATTAATGTTAATGTTAATGTTAATATTAATTTTAATGTTAAGTTTAATGTAAATTTTAGTATTTAATGTTAATATTAACATTAACATTAACATTAAATTACGGCTGAGAGTGAGGGGGTTTTCTAAGGGGGGCTTTTGATCCGCTTCCATATATATATATATATATATATAATATATATAATATTATAATATATATAAGGGTATGGATAAGGATGTATAGATATGCATATGAATAGGTAAGGACTAGATGAGAGAGGTATTGTATTGATAGGTAAGGCTTTAGAGTTATATATAGGTATCTTGATAATATATGGTATGGGAATCCATGCATATAGGGTATTTTGGTATATTGGTACACATGTGGATAGGTAGGGAAAATGTGTGAGCATATAATGTATAGTCATATAAGAACACACACACCCACACACACACCACACAACACACACACACACACACACACACACACACGTAAAGTATACTATAGGAGATATATAGTATGAGTAGCAATTGAGTATGAGTAACCTATAGGAAATCATAACCTAGAAAACCCATAGAGCCTAGAAATAGGCTAGATGTTCAAATTTAATCTCAAGTGTTGATTCTGTTGATTGAATAAAATATTCTCACTGGCATCGACTTGGACACCGGTTCGATCTAGTTTTCATCTTGGATTACAGGCAAGTACATGTAGTGATTTACTTTCATTTCCTGATATTATCTCTATTTCATGATTTAGATATTCTTATCATGTTCAGACACTCTTATTACACGTGGTTAGTGTTCTTTGGATTCTATTTATGAGAATCGTGATTCGTGATTTTCGTGCATCGTATTTATCATGTTTATCATGATTCATGATTCGTGCATCTTACATGTCGTGACTTGAATCCATGAATGCTAGTGTCAGGCTAGAAAATACCTCAGTAGATGTGTGAACTACCCTATCTGTTCTCCGTGTCTAATCATGTGGATAGAAATCACATGTCTCACAATGATTTACCATATCGTGTGGATAGCAATCGAACATTCTCGTGTGTGATTTGCTGTATTATTCGAGCCATTCACATGTCGAACTTGGTATTTCAAAAACACATATAAGTTAGGATTTTTTGACAAAGTTCTTATCTAGTTCAGGTCATATTTACATGTTCTTCTCATATTCACGGTTTGTGTCTGTTTCGATTAAACTGCTAGTTTAGCTACATTCTTACTTGATTACCATGTTTCATATATTCTAACTCTTGTTATATAGTCACTATCTTGTTACGAAATGTCTATCAGTATTTGTACTTACTCCAATCCAGACTGTATAACTACATTTTAGTCGATTTGTTAGAGACACTTTGCCCCACCTATTATGGATCATCAGAGGACATTCTTGAGATTAATCCCAGCACTCTGGAGGACCAGATGGTTGCAGAGGCGTGATTCCGACAGAGGATGTTTAGACATAGTTATTTTTATTCATAAATTCTTATCCGGATTTGTCTCCGAAATTACATACTTGAGTTATATATATATATATATATATATATATATATATATATATATATATATCTATATATATATATATATATATATTAGGGATTTGGTGATTCTCTGGATTTCTGGATTATGTTTTGACTCTGGATTGTGGTTTATGCATTTACTTAGAACTCTTCTATCTTAGTTGTTGTGATTGAGTTATATATCATCTTATTTCAACTTTGGATATATCTCTTATGTTTGAGATGATCATACATTATTGCATGGAATGGATTATTATATTTGAGTTTAGACAGCTTTCTATCGTCGATGCCGCGTAGACTGGACATACCCATGACTTATCCGATTTCGGGTGGGTCATGACAGCTCTCGATCATATTTGATTCTTCTACTGACCATGCCAATCTTAAATTTTGAGGACAAAATTTCTTTGAGGAGGGTAGATTTGTAACCTCCTTTAAATCCAAATCCAATATTCTACGAAATTGAAAACAATTACGTTACATTTTCTAGAATTTTCCCAAGATTCAAATCATGAATTCTAAATCATCTTTGATTAATTATTCATAACATATTTTTACTTTATAGACTTTGGACTTACATGATTATTTTGGGACTTACTATACTATGGGATTAGCATCTAGGGGATATGTGATTTTTGGACTTCATTTAGTTTCGGAAACCATTGCAAAAATAATATAATCCATTGCAAAATTATTCTGCAACAATTATTGGAACCATTGTAAATTCGAGCGTTGCTAATTCCTCTTGCAACGGTTATAGAAGATTTTTGCAATATTTTTATAAATAGTTGCAAATAACGTATTATGCAACGGATCTCACATCAATGCATTTACATAGTGTTGTCAATAATATTTGGCAACGATTAACAAACCATTGTAAATATTGAGTAAAGCAATGGTTGATAACTGTTGCCTATAATATTTTATGAAACGGTTAAAAATTGTTGTAGATATAAACAATGGTCAATAAAAAATACTTTTTTTTACCTCTAATGGGGCTCGAACTCCCAACTTCCTAGATCACATGCCTTCGCTCTACCACTAGGCTACAGGCTCATTTGTATATAGTTACTTATATATAAATATATGTACTTATATCATTTTTATCAATTGAAGCTTTTGGATCGATGTTAAATATATTATCTAATATCTTTTGTTAGCGAACAAAGAACCAATTAATACGAGTAATTCTAATGATTAAATCACTATTGTGTATAAATAAAATTCAAATTGGACATTGAATTTGCAACGACTATAAATAAACTGTTGCAAGATCAATATTTTGTAATATAATTGTTCTTTTGACAATGGTTATCATAAATGATGTTATTAAACAAAAAAATTACAAATGGTAGCATAAATCATTGCACAATCATTACAAATAATAAGCCTACTCACAACAGGTTTTAAAAATTGTTGTGCAACTGTTGCTAACAATGAGCCTTTTATAAGGCTTTATGTAATCGTTGCAAAATATTAATAAATTTGTAACAAATACTTAAAACCCTTGCATAACCGTTGCCCATTCAACTCGCTTTGACAACACTTTCATAAAACTGTTGCTTGACCGTTGTAAAAAGAAAAACGTTTAGCAAGTGTTTATGAACCGTTGTAGAAAATGTATTAGGCAATGGTTAATCTATAACCATTACAAATAAATTTAATTCAGAAACGGTTATTTCAACCGTTACGTAACTGTTGCAAATTATAGTTCCAGCAACATTCATAAAAGCGTTGTTTGGGGAGTAAGCACTTATTATAGCTATTTAGTGGGCTACTCCCATTCCTCAACCACTTCATTCCATTCCATCCAAGTGTTGTGTACCGTGTCCATCCATTTCATTCAATCATTCTTATACATTTACATATACCATTTGCTGTATACGGTGCACCGGATACATCCCCAATATTCTATACCAGCAATTCATGTGTCCGTGTGGACAAGCCGACACAGACGATGCCCATGTCTTATCTATGGATCTAGGGGTCTACCTAATTTTCTTGCTGAAATCAAAATCTAAATCAGTTTCGTAAGTCACTTAATCAGTTTGGACATGTCGTTTGTCTTACAGGCGATCTGTCCATATGGCTCTCGAACTCTCACAGAAAATTAACAAATAAGATAAATGGATCTAATATTGGATTGATATTAGCAATACAAGTACATGATACGGTAGATATATGATAAATAAAGATATATATGGATAAAATATCCTAGAAATAATGAAAACCTAAATGGGTTTTGACATCTCTCTTTTAGATATCTCAATATCCTGTTTCTATTGGCATTTGGCATTATGGGACATTATGACATAGCCACATTAGGAATCCAAATCCATAATTTTTGTCATTGTGATTTTTTTTTTCTCACATGAAAAAAAAAACACCCAACCAAGCAATAGGCCATAGTTCGAACAACTCTACAACTTGCACACATCAACAAATAAATCAAAGAAAAGATAACAGAGAGCGTCGATGACCAGCTGCACTTGCGTAGTCTGCTGCAGCTTCACTAATGCTCTCATGTTGCCTCGTCCGCAGCACCTTCTGATCGAATCGAACCTTGTATAGTACCGGGAATTTTCCTTGCAGAAGCTTGTCCTTAGCCGCCCACCTCTGCAGCTTACCAGACGTCGTCTTCGGTACACTCCCACTCTCCACCAGTGCCACCATCCCTACTTCAATCCCCTCTTCCTCCAACACCCTTTCTCTAATCCCTTCACATATTCCCCTACAAATGCCAGCTCCCTCGGTGAGTTCTCCTTTCATCAACTCTGCCACCATCACCACCTCATTTTCTATTTGGAATGCGGCTATGCACCCCCCTCTCAGAAGCATTGCGCTACTGTTATAGGCTGTTGTCTCCATGTAATGAGGGTGCACGAATCGATCCCCTCCGAGTTCAATAACGTCCGAACACCGGCCCATGATGTAGAGATATCTCTCCTTACCCCTGACGACTCCGCGGTCGCCCGTCCTAACGTAGCAAGGGCCAGCCCTCCCCCGTAGCCGCCCGTGGAATGCTTCTCGAGTCAAGGACGGGTGGTCGAGATATCCGGATGCGTTGCTCGGGGAAGAGACCCATACTTCTCCCTCCACCCCGTCCTCCACTGGCTCGCAACTGTCTTCGTTCACCACCAGGATTTCGATTTCTCCGTTTAGGAAGTCCGGCGACGCGAGCATTCCCGAAGGTAGTAACTTCTTGTACGACGGTGCTGCGTTCGTGATGGCGGATGGGTTACTACTACAGTACTGCCAAGCGGTGGATACGAAGGTGCAATTCTCCGCTAGCCCGTAAGAGGGAGAGATGGAAGATGGATTAAGGCCTACACATGCGAACTGGTCGACGAACTCGTCGACTAGTGATTTGTAGAGAGGCTCGTTGATGAGGACTAGGTTCCGGAGGCTGCCGAGCTTGAGAGGTAGCTTCCCTCGGAGCACGCCGCCTCTCCTCGCCACCAAAGGCAGCGCAAAGGAAGGAACCGGGCTGCAGGTTCCGTTGAACTCGGTGACGAGTTCTAACCAAAGGCGAGGCCTGTTCAAGAAGGCAGCAGGGGACGTTAACACGCAGGTGGCGCCTGCGACGACTGTAAGGAGCAGGAACATGAGGCCACAGTCATGGTACTGCGGCAGCCACGACACGATGACGCTGCCGGGCTGGAGGTCGTAGGCCTTCCGCGCTTCCCTTACGTTGTGAGCGGCAGCTCCAGCGGTCACAATCACCGGCTTTGGTATTCCAGTCGCGCCTGACGTGTACTGTAATAAGTAGGGCTCGTCCCGCTTGCAGCCAGAATATTCTGCATCAGTAGCAGCAGACAGCTGTGGACAGCAAATATTAGTGTACTTGTGTTGTTGATCCTCCAATTCTTCGACGGATAGCCACCGAAGATTGAGCAGTAGTTGGCCGAGGCGGTCAGTTGAGGTCGACTTAGAGATGGTCCGAGTGACGGTAGAGATATAACTTGAGTCGGCGATGACGGCCTTCGGTTTGGCCTGGGCGAGGGCTCGGAGGAGGTGGTGATGTGCTGGGGACGAGAATTTGCCAGGATGAGGGGGGATGATGGGAACCGCGACGAGACCGGCACGTTGGCACGCGAAGAGCGTCTTGACCAGGCGGAGTCCCGGAGGGCACAGGATGAGGACGGTGTCGCCTCTGCCGAGGGCGAAGAGTAGCCTGGAGGCGATAGATTGCACCGATGAGTCGAGCTGAGAGTAGGTGAGGGAGGACCAGGTGGTCGCTTGCGGAGAGTCATCTGCCCATACGAAGGCCGGCTTCGACCGGAATGCCGGTAGCTTGGCCCAAATAGGGAGGTAGAGATCTACTACAGGTTGATCAGGGAAACAAGGGTCATAATTCTCATAAGAAGACATTGCTAGCTTCACTTTGTCGTGTGTATATATGGAACTATTTCTTGTGCTACTTATAGACTCGTACATAAGAAGTAACGACGGATCAGTGAGTAATATTCGGAATATGCCTGCCCGCCCCGAGCGTTGTGGTCGGATGTTTTTCCAGCTGACAAACAGCTTAGTACTATTAGAAATAGACTATAATGACAATGTCTTTTTCATTTGGATTTGTGACAAACAGCTGACCGGAATAACTCTTTTCGAATCAACTTCATAAACACACATCCATCCACCAATAATAAATTTCTTTTGTCACAACATATGTTGCAACTATACATGCCTTATATCATGTTGCAAATTTAAGTTTGTAAATTCCACTAAGTTATTTAGCAATAAATTTGCAACCACTATAACAAAACAATTCCTAAGTAAAGATTAGCATTGGCCCTTCATTGCAATGCTTATTGTTGGTGGGCTTTTCTTTCTTGGGCTTCCTCTATGTTCAAAATTCTTCGATGTCTGTGCTTGATTTGTGGGCTGCTCTTTTTGGTTTTGTATACAGGATAAATCCTCCTCGTGCTCCCCGTGGCAGTGTTGTAACCATAAGTGCCCATAATTTATTTAACCAAAAGTGGTCATCGGATTAACGTATCTAGTCGTTTTGATGTCAACGCAGCCGATCTTCTTGAAGAAAAGATCGAATTAGCGCATATAGGTGGTATTAAGTGATGGTCATTAGGACAAAAACACAAACGAACAAAAATTTTGGCAAGAAAATGTTGGATATGGCTCGTGTTCATACGAAGAGCTACTAGTATCGTCTGAGAAATCGGAGAAGCTCGCTAGTCAAACTAACCAAAACATGGTGCGTATCAGGGTGACCGCTTATTGACAGCACCACAGATATGCTTAAAAATGCATAAAACGTCCAAAAATGTTTTGAGGGTAAGAACTTAGTAAAATAGTATACCGATGGTACACTGATAGCATACCATCGATATACCTTTGGGCTCGAGGTTTTTCAATTTTGGGTGATTCAGATTTAGATAGGCTACTTCGATGGTCCGAATTGATATATGGCTTAGGTCAATCTATGAGGAGTACATAAATCCCTTTATTAGTGTGAACTCCCAAAATTTTTAAAATTTTATTTTGGTTTAAATAATATATTTAATTTTAAATCCTATCTGATTATATATGATTAGCCTTAGTCATTGTTAGGATTGAATATGCATATTGATTATGAAACATGGCATGGCTAGAATACTCATATCTCATGATTAGTGTTTTAAGCATGGAATGGATGGCATAGCCATATCCATGTCGCATAGATGAAACAAATATATATATATATTTCAAATATATTAAACACTAGCCCAACCCACATAATGGCCGACCACCTCACCCCATTTGAAGCAATGGGTACTTGTGGCGAACTCGCCTCCACTGAGGCTCGAACTCCCGACCACTTGGGCCGCATGCATCTCTCTTAACCACTAGGCTAGAGGTCATTTGCTATGTATATATATATATATATATATATATATATATATATATATATATATATATATATATATATATATATATAGGGAGGGATCCACACATCCCCTCACTTTTGCAACCCCCAAGCATCTGCTCTTTCACATCCTTGGATTTTGTTTAAGTCATCTAATCTTAAAATTTGATTTTTCAATGGTTAAGATAGATGACTTAATCAAGATCCAACGAGTATTATCATGGGGATGCTCGAGGGATACAAAAGTGAAGGGATGTGGATCCCTCATATATATATATATATATATATATATATATATATATATATATATATATATATATATATATATATATATATATATATATATGTCTCCATCTACCTTTTACAAACCCCAATCATCTTCTTCCTATTCCTTTTCCTTCCAAATCAAATTCTAAACTTTGGTAAAGTGCTAGAGGAGGAGAGCTAGTAGGTAGAGAAGTTTTGATCCTCTTGTGTTGGATCTTCATTGAGTTCTTGATCTCCAAAAGGTAACTTTTAACCATTCTTCTTCTTCTTGGTCTTTAAATAGTTCTAAGAACATGTAAGGTCCAACAAATAGGAATTCAACCTTTAGAGACATAAAAATATATTGAGAAGATC